>CM070104.1:16795506-16953006 GCA_036178185.1 Liparis tanakae
ATGGAAGATGGAATAATAAAGAAAGATTACTACATTTCTGAGAAATAAGCGCAGATAGGCTTAATGCAGTTCGTACCTGAGAGCAGTGAGATGACCCTTCATCTTTGCTGAAACCTGTCCTGACCCAATAAAGGAGCATGTCAGCGACAGAGCATTTCATTATCCATGTTCCTGAAGTCAAGGTCACCTGAATCCGATGATTATATCGGAATAAAGCATTTGTAATGCAGATTATATTTCACAGTGGCATTAAGATACGTATTTATTTTATCATATAATACATATGAACAAATAAATAGTTGTGTGAATGTAAAACATTATATTTCATATAAATCAAATGTTTAGCTGCACTTATCAAAAGAATATTAATGAGTTTATACTTTTTCAGGTCGAGTTAAAAACAATCAGATGTAACAGCCCTTCAATAAACCTGCCTTCACTGCATGAAATCCATCATGGTTACTTTAGGTAGAGACTGTGAACACAGAGTTAAAGAACTGTCTTCCCTTGAAAGGCCACTACTGGAGGGGATGTTCAATAGTTTACTTCATGGCAAAAAGGTGTTTCCAGTATCTGCGCCCCTGAAACCGATACGTGTCAACAGATTATGGGACACAGCAGCTGCTTCTGAACGTGTCAGACGAAATAACAATGCTGAGCGTTTCCGCAGCGCCAAGAACACAACTCTTTGTGCCGTGTTCTGCTCTCGTCCCAAATGCCTATAATCTTCTCTCCAATTAGCAACATTTGGTGTGCCCGCTGATTACCTGATTATGAGAGTGGGCAGCGGGGAGCGATACCTGCAGCGCTGTCTTGTCAAACAACAACCACTGCAGGAGCCACGGCATGCTGCCCTTAGGATTCTACCATGTCGGTTAGGAGCAGCGTACTACATACAGTACCACCAGTGACCTTCTGTGACCTTCAGTGACCTTCTGACAAAAGTACAGAGCTTGTACATACTTTAAATGTACATGTGTTTCACATCCTCTGTGAGTGTGAGCCATGTGCCATTCATCGCTCCGCTTTCGGTGTGCCACCCTATTATAGTATGTAAATCAAAATCCATGCGTGCTTTAAAACTAATCTAAATGGTTTACTGAAATCACCGCTGGGGCTTTTTCATGGCATTGAAGGCTCACAATCTTTTGTGAAACAAGCCGACTCGAACTAGCCCGCCCTGCTGGCTCATGTACAACGCTCCTCTCCAAGCGGAGAAGAAAGCCTGTTAGCTCCCAAGACAATTACTAGTCGGATGCACTATGGCAGGAATATAAAGGGAGGGGGGGGGCTTTTTGCTCCAGGTGACAGCTGCCACAGAGAGTTTTTAAATGCTTCTGGGGATTGTTTTATGTCAGGGTATTAATGAAACTGAGCATGTGTCAAGTTGAAGTTAATCCATCATGATAAAAAATAAACTAATTTAAAAAAAATGTAAACTTGCACACCCACTGCCACGTATAGAGGAGCACAATCGTGACAAATATATGTCCTCCTCCTTCCTGACTGTCGGCGGCTACTTCTACAAATGGATGGAAAGCAGCGTGCGGAGACGGCTGCTGCTCCGACCGACGTGATTCGTCACGCACAAAGGCCCCATATTGTTTTGTGACGGCAAACATTTAACTTGAAATACCAAGATGAGTCACTTCCCATGTTTCAACAAATGTATGAAACAATGGGGGAGAAAATCAATGACTTGTAGTGACATCACCAGCTACGTAATAGTATTTTAATGATATTAAACAGCTGGTGTGTTGTTTCTTCCTCCTGCTCCTGAACGTTACCTGCAGTGTTGCACCCACGGTGTTCGGGAGGGGGGTGGGGGTGAGGTCAAGTGAATTTGTGAATCAGTGACCTCTCTTGTATTACTGACTAGGGGGACACTGATTGCAATTGTGGGGATGGGGAGGGGGCCGAAACCACTGATTACATTTTTCCTTCTCTCTCTCACTCTCTCTGTCTCTCTCTCACAGAAGGTCACATAAGCGAAGTAAAATACAAAAGGCATAAACATGATGGAAGCAGTTGGGCCAAGCGAATCAACTGCGTCGGGCATTATTATAAGCTATATGCAAATCACGATTTGATTTATAGGCAAATGTGTTTCTTATGTTGCCGTGCAGTGTAATGGATTCCAGAGAGGCAACGGCAGACTGCAGTTTGTACTTTTGAAATGAAAGAGGGATGAGGCTCTGTCATCATCCATTTGGTTTGTACTTGCTGGTGGTCACTAAGAGGTCTGGAACCCGGGAACTGGACCTCTGGGACACTTCAAAAGGCTAAATTAAAACTGTCCATTAGACGAGGAATGGACATGCAGCTTTATCTGCAGACAAAATGAAACCATTCCAGGTTGGCTCTGCAGTGCCGGCGGAGCAGTACAGGAAGCGGTGGAAGTTTGTCCATTAGATAAGCCAAAGGAAATACTTGGTCGACAGACTGAATTAATAATGATGACTGCTTCTGGATTTTCAGTGGACATCAGTCAGTTGTTATTACCGTACAATTATTTTGAGCTACTCAGCACAGATGGTTATGCGCCTTTATGAATAACACCTGACTAAAGGTAAGCACAATCCCAGAGGGAGATGTGAGTTCATAGGCATTGTTTTATTTCATCCAAAAAGTTTTCTCATCTCTCTGAACACTGAGTTACACAAGCAGCCACTGAACTTTGATGCCGGTTTATTTCAGCTATGGGATGACATAATGCTATTATTATATGATTTTCAAACATGTGGAAAGAAATATATATATATATATATATATATATATATATATATATATATATATATATATACACACAGAGAGAGAGAGAGAGAGAGAGAGAGAGAGACAATTACAATGTTGACCAGTTTAGTGATGCATGCAAACATTTACTAATACGCACGCAATTCAATTCAATTCAGTTTATTTGTATAGCCCAATTTCACAAATTACAAATTTGTCACGGAGTGCTTTACAGTCTGTACACATAGACATCCCTGCCCCAAAACCTCACATCGGACCAGGAAAAACTCCCAAATAACCCTTCAGGGGGAAAAAAGGGAAGAAACCTTCAGGAGAGCAACAGAGGAGGATCCCTCTCCAGGATGGACAGATGCAATAGATGTAATGTGTAAAGAAGGACAGATTAGAGTTAAAATACATTCAATGAATTTGTCAGAGTTTATCAATAGTTCATATTAGGCATATTCCACGATGGAGAGTTTGGAGACCTCCACCATCCATCAGGAGATGGAGGCAGAGAGGAGGAGTGGGCGGAGTCCCAACAGGGCAGTGACGCAGCTGGTGGCAGGAATTCACGACCCAGACCATCGATCTTATGTATTTTTTCCAGTTAAACTCTCGCCAGCTCATTGAACTGGTACATTTCCATTGGTACCCCCATATTAATGGCCATTCTTCCTCAGAAATATCTATCCCAGATTCCTTTTCCCATTTTGCTTTAATGGGTCGCACATTAGGCAAGCTTCACTCGTAACAGTTCAGCTCCATACTTTCCTTTTTTATTAGTTGTTTTCATCACGTCATTCCAGATCCTGCTTCCCATCTCGTCAGTCCAACTCCCTTCACCTGCCTCTGATCACTCCCTCGTTAGTCCCTCATTACCTTCACCTGGTCCTCACGCCCTTCTCACCTGCAGCCCATTCCCTCATTAGTCCCTCACTATTTAGCTCCCTCACTTCCACTTGTCCTCTGCCAGATTGTTTTGTGTTCTCCATGACCAAGCGCTCCAGTGTTGTACTTAGTGTTCCTTTGCTCCAGTTTGTTTTGTTTCTACTGTAACTCTCAGTAAAGTAAATTACTTTCCAGTCTGTCTCCCGCAGTGGTGTAGTGGTCCCTGGAGAAGTGGGTATACTCTTAATTTTGCAATTTGTTAAAGCAGCCCATACAGCAAAGGATAAACGCCCTGTTTTATAAATAGTGACTCTATTTAGTTTACCCAAAAATGATTAACCTAGTATTAGCAGATATTACTGGTCCTACACAGATGGTGTTATGCATGAGTATAACATATATTCAACATGAGGCAAACACAGTTTTACAGTCAGAGATTTGTTTATGATGTCAATCAAAAGAGCCAAGATGTTATATTCTTGTCATCTATAAAGAGAAATGTGTGTGCAGGGACTTTACCTGGTTATTGAACCACTTGTTTCAGCCCATTTCTCTGTTAACATTATTGTTGGTCAGTTAGTTCATGTATTGGGGTCCTGTGATCATATTAATTCATGTTAGGGTTCTGATCATATTGGGATTTTAGGATTATTTTTCTGTGCCTTAATTTGGGATGTGAGTCGGTCCGTGTGCTTTGTGTCGTAGTGGCGCTTCACATCGCTGGTTTTAATATCGCTGAACAAGAGTCGTCCTGCTCTTGGACTGGTTGTGGGAATAATGAACATATAACAGTCTCTCCATTCCTGGTCAACGGCTCTGGTTAAGCGGTCCACATCTCTCTTGTTGGAGCGCCAAGTGAAATAACGTCTCTGATTCACATACTGTTTTCACCCATTTGATCTCTCTCCCTTATGGAGGACCAAAAATGACTTAAGTATAAATGAATAAATAAATGAATAAATATATAAATAAATAAATAAATGTGTAAATAAATAAATAAATATAACTTATAAATCAACAGAACATCATTAAATATATATATTTCTACATTTCTGTATTTCTTCATTTATTTATTTATCTATTTATGTGTCCACACGTATTTCTTCATTTATTTATGTGTGACATTTACGTGTCCGTATATTCAAATGAGCTGGGCGGTCCGAACCTCTGTCTAAAGCCTGATTGGTCACAGGAGTGTGATGCACCTGGTGTGTTATGCTCTACTACTCCTGCCTCGCTCAGCTCACCGTTAACAGAGGTTAGCCTAGCCCTAGACAGCTTTTTGACTTCAGCCGTTTATCAATTTCATGAACACTGAGAACAGACTTGTGTTCTTTTGGAGTCCGGTCTTGGAGTCTGGTCTTGGGGGTCTGGTCTTGGGGGTCCAGACTCTCGAGGACGCAGGACGGTCTTTCTGGTCTTGTGACGTCACCACATCAACTGTTCTTGTTCGTGAATTTACTCCAATTATTCACTGTAACATACTTTACAGTGGAGTAGAATGTGTTGCGGTGTTCACTGTTGTTTGGCGTAGGCTACGAATAAACGGTATTAACTATACAACGTCTCGTAGCTTTCCTAACCCAGGGTCGCTACAATATGAAGTTATGAATCTTAACCCTCAGTCAAATTAACGTAACGTTATCTTTCAATAAATAATAAACTATTTGTGCTCTTTAGATCCTCCCAAACCTATGTATATCTCATGTTTAGCCACTACGGAGACATCAGAGCCAGCGGAGCATTTCAAAAAGTCCTGCCGAGATCCGGCTGCTCTCGGCGGCCACGCAGCGCGCTGAGCGCCCGGCGCCCGGAGCTCAGTGGTCCCTCCAGCAAGACCTCAAATCTCCGTCGCAGATCCTTATTAGGCTGAATCTCGATAAACCGACCACAGATTTAATGCTTAAACTACTAACTTCTCGGCTGAAAACATCCTTGAATTACATTCCGTGACTCAACAGTAGTATTTAGAATGTACAGACAAGAATGCATAATAAACGCTGTTCGTCTACAGATCCAAGTGCTAGGGATCGATTGCTTCTGTTTTGCTCCCCGACTTGACCAATCAGGCTTTAGACAGAGGCCCAGCTCATTTGAATATACGGACACGTAAATGTCACACATAAATAAATGAAGAAATACGTGTGGACACATAAATAGATAAATAAATAAATGAAGAAATACAGAAATGTAGAAATATATATATATATATATATATATATATATATATATATATATATATATATATATATATATATTTAATGATTTTCTGTTGATTTATAACTTATATTTATTTATTTATTTACACATTTATTTAAGCATTTATTTATTTATACATTTATTTAAGCATTTATTTATTTATACATTTATTTAAGCATTTATTTATTTATTCCTATATTTATTCATTTATACTTAAGTAATTTGTGGTCTCCATACTCCCTTCGCTCCGTGTGTGAATATGGCACAAGAGTCGAGGGCGGGGCTTAACGGAATACACACATGTGATTGGTCGAGTGTGTGGACGCTGGACGAGAGCCGGGAAGGCAGGAAAAGCTGCGCCGGTGAAATAAAAGCGATCCATCAACAGTTAATAATTCGGAAATAATAATTGGATTTCGGTCCAGGGTCCACAAACAACGGCGACTGGGTCCAGATTCGGACCCGGACCGCGGTCCGCCTGTGAGTGACCCATGCACTATTAAATAATGCGCACCAGGCACCAGCGGTGATTGAGAAGTGGGTATACGCAATGCTGACTGATAAATAAGTGGCTATACGCCGTATACCCTGGACTACACCACTGGACGCACACATACACCGGTAAAACAATATAAAATAACCAACGTGACATGCACTGTGTTCCAACCACGCCACCAGAGCGGCTCATGTCACAGACCGATATGGCAAAACCAGCGAGAGCGAGAGAGCGAGCACGCGCGAGCGAGAGAGCGAGCGAGCGCGCGCCCGAGCGAGAGAGCGCTAGGGAGAGAGAGAGTGAGGGAGCGCGAACGAGAGAGAGACACACAGCGACACAGAGCGAGACAGATACGGAGCGACAGAGAAAGATAAAGATAAGAGAAGAAAGTATGTACAAAGATGGACAGATTTGTGACTGGTCTAAATGAACTGAGAGTAGCTATCTCCAAACAGCAACCCCGCTTTGACAAAATCTGTAAAGCAAAGCAAGCCCACACCAGTCACTGATTGATATATATGAATAGGAGTATACATAGGAATATGATCACAAAATAATATGGTCCATGTAGACCTGCACACCTTGTTCATAATTGTGTTATTTTATTGTTTGAGAAAAACTGCTGTTCAATGTGAGGAAATACAGTATATGTTGTTTGCACTTTGTTTGAAATTAAGTTAGTTGTATTTACAAATTATTTTATATATTTTTTATTTTATATATATTGTATTATTGCTATTTTTTTCTTTCAGTGGACCAATGGCTGAGCAGCTTTCAGTGGACCAATGGCTGAGCAGCTTTCAGTGGACCAATGGCTGAGCAGCTTTCAATGAACCAATGGCTGAGCAGCTTTCAGAGGACCAATGGCTGAGCAGCTTTCAGAGGACCAATGGCTGAGCAGCTTTCAGAGGACCAATGGCTGAGCAGCTTTCAGTGGACCAATGGCTGAGCACCTTTCAGTGGACCAATGGCTGAGCAGCTTTCAGTGGACCAATGGCTGAGCAGCTTTCAGTGGACCAATGGCTGAGCAGCTTTCAATGAACCAATGGCTGAGCAGCTTTCAGAGGACCAATGGCTGAGCAGCTTTCAATGAACCAATGGCTGAGCAGCTTTCAGTGGACCAATGGCTGAGCAGCTTTCAATGAACCAATGGCTGAGCAGCTTTCAGTGGACCAATGGCTGAGCAGCTTTCAGTGGACCAATGGCTGAGCAGCTTTCAGAGGACCAATGGCTGAGCAGCTTTCAATGAACCAATGGCTGAGCAGCTTTCAGTGGACCAATGGCTGAGCAGCTTTCAATGAACCAATGGCTGAGCAGCTTTCAGAGGACCAATGGCTGAGCAGCTTTCAGTGGACCAATGGCTGAGCAGCTTTCAGTGGACCAATGGCTGAGCAGCTTTAAGTGGACCAATGGCTGAGCAGCTTTCAGTGGACCAATGGCTGAGCAGCTTTCAGTGGACCAATGGCTGAGCAGCTTTCAATGAACCAATGGCTGAGCAGCTTTCAATGAACCAATGGCTGAGCAGCTTTCAGTGGACCAATGGCTGAGCAGCTTTTTTTTTTTTTTTTTTGTATTCTATTAGTGTTCAAAATCTCACATACACATATTTCAATTTTTCAGATTCTTTGTACATAGAGAAGTACAGGCCAAAAAAAGAAGAAAAAAAACATATGCAAATAGAGAAACAATACCATGGTAATAAAACTAATAATAATAATAAATAAAGCAGGGAGAGATCATTTTCCATAGAGTAAAGAAATACAGTCAGGCCATTTATCTGTGACATAGTTGCACCACTTTTGCCAGTGTTTAAGAAATGTTTCTGTTCTTTGATTGACATGAGCTGTGATCTGCTCCATTCTGTAGATATCCGTTACAATGTCTCTCCAAGATGTAATTGTAGGACACTCTGGTAGTAACCATTTTCTAGTAACAGACTTTTTGCTGGCCACCAGCAATGCATTAAGAGTCTGTCCCCTTTCGGCCAACTCTGAGGTAAATTTCCAAGGTACAGAATCTTAAAGTCCAAAGGAATGTCCTCGCAAAAGATGTCCTGTAAAGTATTGTGTACCGCCTTCCAAAAGTGTTTAATGATGGGACAGTCCCAGAAGATGTGATAATGGTTTGCGCTTTGCTGTCCACATTTTCTCCAGCATTCAGGAGTGGTATCTCTATAGTGAGATGTCTGAGATGGTGTAATGAAATATCTTATGTATTTTTTCCAGTTAAACTCTCGCCAGCTCATTGAACTGGTACATTTCCATTGGTACCCCCATATTAATGTCCATTCTTCCTCAGAAATATCTATCCCAGATTCCTTTTCCCATTTTGCTTTAATGGGTCGCACATTAGGCAAGCTTCACTCGTTGTAACAGTTCAGCTCCATACTTTCCTTTTTTATTAGTTGTTTTCATCACGTCATTCCAGATCCTGCTTCCCATCTCGTCAGTCCAACTCCCTTCACCTGCCTCTGATCACTCCCTCGTTAGTCCCTCATTACCTTCACCTGGTCCTCACGCCCTTCTCACCTGCAGCCCATTCCCTCATTAGTCCCTCACTATTTAGCTCCCTCACTTCCACTTGTCCTCTGCCAGATTGTTTTGTGTTCTCCATGACCAAGCGCTCCAGTGTTGTACTTAGTGTTCCTTTGCTCCAGTTTGTTTTGTTTCTACTGTAACTCTCAGTAAAGTAAATTACTTTCCAGTCTGTCTCCCGCAGTGGTGTAGTGGTCCCTGGAGAAGTGGGTACACTCTTAATTTTTCAATTTTTTAAAGCAGCCCATACAGCAAAGGATAAACGCCCTGTTTTATAAATAGTGACTCTATTTAGTTTACCCAAAAATGATTAACCTAGTATTAGCAGATATTACTGGTCCTACACAGATGGTGTTATGCATGAGTATAACATATATTCAACATGAGGCAAACACAGTTTTGCAGTCAGAGATTTGTTTATGATGTCAATCAAAAGAGCCAAGATGTTATATTCTTGTCATCTATAAAGAGAAATGTGTGTGCAGGGACTTTACCTGGTTATTGAACCACTTGTTTCAGCCCATTTCTCTGTTAACATTATTGTTGGTCAGTTAGTTCATGTATTGGGGTCCTGTGATCATATTAATTCATGTTAGGGTTCTGATCATATTGGGATTTTAGGATTATTTTTCTGTGCCTTAATTTGGGATGTGAGTCGGTCCGTGTGCTTTGTGTCGTAGTGGCGCTTCACATCGCTGGTTTTAATATCGCTGAACAAGAGTCGTCCTGCTCTTGGACTGGTTGTGGGAATAATGAACATATAACAGTCTCTCCATCCCTGGTCAACGGCTCTGGTTAAGCGGTCCACATCTCTCTTGTTGGAGCGCCAAGTGAAATAACGTCTCTGATTCACGTACTGTTTTCACCCATCTGATCTCTCTCCCTTCGCTCCGTGTGTGAAATATGGCACAAGAGTCGAGGGCGGGGCTTAACGGAATACACACATGTGATTGGTCGAGTGTGTGGATGCTGGACGAGAGCCGCGAAGGCAGGAAAAGCTGCGCCGGTGAAATAAAAGCGATCCATCAACAGTTAATAATTCGGAAATAATAATTGGATTTTACAAATAATACTGGGTACATTCCATAGCTCCAAAACAAAAATATTGACAATTTGGATAATTTATTAATTTTAATAATAAAAAAGCCCCGTGGCCCTCTATGGGCCCGCCGCCACTAGCCCTAACTATAAGCTCTGTCAAAGAGGAAAGTCTTAAGTCTACTCTTGAATGTGGTGACTGTGTCTGCCTCCCGGACTGAAATTGGAAGCTGGTTCCATAAAAGAGGAGCTTGATAACTAAAGGCTCTGGCTCCCATTTTTCATTTTAAGACTCTAGGAACTACAAGTAGCCCCGCATTTAGTGAGCGCAGCTCTCTAGTGGGGCGATACGGTACTACAAGCTCTTTAAGATATGATGGTGCATCACCAATTAAGGCTTTGTAGGTTAAGAGAATCATTTTAAAAGTGATTCTTGATTTTACAGGGAGCCAGTGCAGAGCAGCTAGTGCAGGAGTAATGTGATCTCTTTTCTTAGTTTTAGTGAGAATACGAGCTGCAGCATTCTGGATCAACTGGAGGGACCTAAGAGACTTATTAGTGCAGCCTGATAATAAGGAGTTGCAGTAATCCAGTCCCGAAGTAACAAACGCATGAACCAATTTTTCTGCATCTTTTTGAGACAAGATGTGCCTAATTTTTGAAATATTACGTAGATGGAAGAATGCAGTCCTTGAGATTTGCTTTACGTGGGAGTTAAAGGACAAGTCCCGATCGAAGATAACGCCGAGATTCTTTACAGTGGTGTTGGATGCTAGAGTAATGCCATCTACAGAAACCACATCACCAGATAATGGATCTCTGAGGTGCTCAGGGCCGAGTATAATTACTTTGGTTTTATCGATAGATATAGTTGAGTATCATCTGCATAACAATGAAAGTTTATGGAGTGTTTCCTGATAATATTGCCCAAAGGAAGCATGTATAACGTAAATAGAATTGGTCCAAGCACAGAACCTTGTGGAACTCCGTGACTAACGTTGGTGGTCATCGAGGCTTCATCGTTTACAAATACAAACTGAGATCGATCTGATAGATAGGATTCAAACCAACTTAGTGCGCTGCCTGAAACATTACCACCCACCACAAATTACTGCTGTGGCAGATGGGAATGTTAAGTTTTTGGGTTATTTAGTCATAAACCAAAGTATTTATTTTGACCTGACGGTGCCAGTAAAGTTAATACAATTCATCCTCTGGGGGAATGGCCGCGTTGCAATCCATGCAACAGTCGTCTCTATATTTCAGTCTACTACGGTACTACAACTACTAAATACATGAACATGAGATGCCAACTGTATTCACTGTGAAAGCTTGTTGCAATTAAATGTGACCTTGTTAGCCTTGTTGTTGCATAATCAAGCACAAATGATAAAAGGCTTGTTCATAAAAATTAAGAATCCAATTAAAATGCTTTTACTGTATTTATTGAAATTATGACAAATTAATAACACAATTCTCAATTTGCAAATCTCTGCAACACATTATGCATATTAATGAGATAAACCACAACATGGACCCACTGTGACTTGGTTAAGAGTATCCCTAAGTGGCAAAGAAACCCACAATCATTCAGGGAGAGATATCTTTTACCGCTAAGACGTCAAGCAGTTACAATACAGGTCCAAATCTGGTAGAAAACACATTCATTTTATATTAATACTGAAGCCGTCAGATATTCCTGATATTCCTTTGCGATTCATAATTAAGGCTTCCACATCATTATCAGTTGAATATAGTAACCAGCAGAGACTCCAGGAAGGCACCGCACCCGGGCAGTTAATATTATTTCCCGTACAAGAAAAAGCGAGAGAGAAAATGGCTCGCACTCTCTTTAAAACCTAGGCATAATTCAAAAGTCATCCCACAAAAGAATTAAATGTAATACTAAGCCGACGGAAATATATGACAAATAAACCGGTTGATAGTCTCTAAAGCATCTTATAACCCCGCAGAACATCAGGAAAGAGATTTCATAAATCTAGTTTAAGGTAAAAACAGAATACCTCAGATTATAGTAAGACTCCTAGAGAGATGACAGAATATCTCAGGTAGATTTCAAATACACATTTCAAGAATATGAAAGATGTATTAGAAAAATACTATATATAAACCTTAGTTAATATTTAATAACTCTTTTTTCTAATCAAGAATGCATATGTCACCCGTAGTTTTCCCCCCAAAGCAGTAAAGGATTAGCCAACACCGAGGTTTTCTTTCGGAAGATACTTTATTCCAGCTGATCGCAGACTGTGCTTCTGCTCTGCTTACCCTCTGCTCTCAGTCTCTACTGTTTCTTTATGGGCCCAGTTACATACACACAGATTGGCTTCAGCTGCTGGCTGATTACCAATTAGTCATTCAGCCAGCAGCCGAGGCCAATTAGTCACCCCGCCCCCACAGCTGCCACAGTCAACGTATCGGCCGTAAGGGAGCAATACGGCCTGGTGTCACCGTATGACCTAATGTTTCATTGCAGCCGATCGTTTTTGAGATGTTACATCAATTCTTGACCCAAAGTGGAGCAACGGCCGACCAACAATCTGACATTGTCATCCACACGCTGCATGACGAATGAAATGTAGCCAAGAACGGCGGCATCAAAAAGCTCAACAGTTATTTCACCGTTGTAATAAAATCCCAATAGAAGACCTCAGTAGTAATGACTTCTTCAATGACCTGATTCTAACTTTTAGAGGCTAGATTGATGATGTCCAGCCTCCTGTCTGGTGGACATGCTGATGATCCGATGTGAGGTCCTGGGACAGAGAGGTCGTATGCGTACAGATTGTAAAGCTCACTAAGGCACATTTGTGATTTTGGGTCGTACAAAATTAACTGAATTGAATGTAAAAATGCACTTCAAATTTTAGAAAGATTGCTGATCATTATCGCAGGATTGCCACAGCTCATTTCAGATTGGGTTTGAAAGTTCATCCAAATGTGAGCCAGACACTGACGTGTGATTGTAAACACTCATTTCTTTCGGATTGGATTTTAGAATAATTAATTTGGAAAACACTTAAAACCTGTAAATCACATTCTTCACTTGACTGAAATGGGATTAAAACCCAGGTTAGGTTATTACTGCTCCCCTTAATCTGAATAGTGCACTGCCCTTTAGTGCTTTGGCAACAACAGTTACCGTTTTGATTTGCCTCCACTCACAAAACTACAAAACAAAATAATCACAAATCCATGTTTGTTTAAACAGTGACTTTTCACATTTATTATACAGTAATACCTGCGTTTATTTCCACATCACTTTGAAGACACATACAAACAGCCGATGGTAGACGAACCCCACGGCTACACAAAGTCGTGGCTGTCCAGAGGAATTAAATCGGGTAGCTCTAATCTATTTGATCAAGTGTCCGGCCCGTGCCAGGGCACACCGACGCCGTCGTGCAAAGCGAACCTGCTCCATCACCCACCCCACCCCCACCCTCAGCTCTCAGGCACGCGATGCTAAATTCTTCCTTGGACCCAGACGACCTGCTTGCTGAAGCCACAGCAGGTCGGTTCTGGTCACACCGCAGTGGGCGGCACGTCGGCAGAGCTTTTAAGAGGTAATGGACACCATATTATTTGGACTCAGGATCTCAATCCAGTAGCCATCGGGGTCCTGAATGAAGGCCAGGCCTTTCATTTTACCTGAGGAGAAGATGAGAGGGAGGGAGGGGTTGTTAATGTTGTCAGAATAAAGATAAACCAGGAATACGCTGCAGTTCATGCAGGTGCTTTCTGTTATGTAATGGGGCAGTACACGGGACGCTATTGGCAATCCATACAATACATCAGGGCAATACATAGTTCATATGTTTCGTTAACTTACAAATACCTTTGAATCATCTCTTGAGATCTGTAGACAGCAAATGCATTGCTTTAATAAATCTTGGGTTGTGGTGAATGAACACGCACAAGTCTTGGTAGATGTGTCTCCTCTACTGTGGTACATTTTAAAGACTACTGCCCATCCCTAGACTTTAAATCAAGACTTTTCTTTTTCATGAATGGTTTCAACCCCAATTTCTGTTATTTACCATTTTGAGTGTTTAGGCCAGCTAAAGAGTTGTAGCGAAATAAAGAAAATGTATTCACAAACATGTCAAATATTACCATCTTCTGGCTTCTTGACAAAAGTGACTCCTTGCTCCTCAAACAGTTTGCAGGCTGCGTAGACGTCAGGGACGGCGATCCCAATGTGTCCTGTACCCAACAGAGAGCAATGAGTCAGCGGCACACACACGCTGCTCTTATGAGCCTTCAAATAGAAACGGCACAGTTAGACCGTAGTAAATGGAATAAATGACGGATGAATTAGCACTTTATGAATTTGATAAAAACAGAGCTCAAGACTAATACAATGTCTAATCCTTTTACTGCATGCAAATAAATTGAAAGACCATGCAATAATATATTAGATGCCTTCCTACAAGAACATTTAATAAAAAAATACAGTCTGGAAATCACTTTACATATCACTTAAAAAAATTAAGACATTAACACACACACACACACACTTACCAAAGCCACGTGGATCTGAGTTCCCGTTGTGATAAGACAGACTCTCATCAGCCTCAGAGCCCCAGTTACTAAAAGACAGGAGGGTGGACACAAATAGGTAAGAGAAGAAATGAAGAGGAGGAGGAGGAGCAGCGAGAAAACTGAAGACCCTTACTGCGTCAGCTCGATGGTGGCTCTTCTGGAGAAGGTCCAGGCCGTCTTCTCCTTCACATCTGTTGGAATCTCCTTCTTGTCCTCGAAGCCCAGGAAATAGAGTGAGAACCGCATGGAGGGGAAGTCAAACTTCTGCATGAGCCTGGAAACATTGTTGGCACCCCAGGAAGAAGCCCCCCCCCACACACACACTTTAGACAAGAGTCCAGTTTGTGTATGGGAGACGTGCTTAAAGCGCACACATTTGCATCATGTCACTTTTTAGGAATACTTTGTCGCGAGGGGAAATGCAGATCCGTTGACCCCGAAGCCCACGCTACATACTCACGTCATGCCGAGGATTCTAGTGTAGAAATCCAAGGATTTGACTGGATCCTTAACCCGCAGCATGGTCTGCTGCATCATGAAATCCTAGAGAAACAGAAGAACAAAGCTTTAGAACACTCAAAGTGTGATGGTTAATGTCAGCAGCTGAAAAATGAATCTGTTTGCAGAGTACGTCGTTCCCTGTTGGTCGTGCTTGAATTGCAGCGGGGGGGGAATTTGTATCCTGGCAAACACTTGCGAAAAAAGGGATTGCAGCCAATCTGTGCAACCGCCCTGCTTGGATAAGTGACTCTTGTTTTCTATGCAAAAAAAAAAAAAAGAAAATCATGCCGTGACTGGGATGCCAGATCAGTTCCTAGAACGTGTAGTAAGCACTAAACGGGGGCCCTCTGGGAGCCAACGGGGACGGCAATGCTTTCACAATGGCTTAGTGCAGGTATCCGTCAAGAGTCCTGCTGTGTGCCCACGGACGAGGTCAGAAGTGTCATGTGCATTTGGATCGTCAGAACTGATGTGAGGGTGGGGACCAACTCATGAATCACAGCTTGCATGGGTCAAATTGAGTTTTCGCCCTCTTCTCTGGATCCCGATGTTGCGTGTGAACGTGAGAGTGTGTGCATTTCACAGTTGAGCGCTATCTCCGTGGGTTAGCAACCGTTCCCCTTTCCTTCCTCCAGCAGTGGTAACACATCAACCGACAACACATGCAGAGAACCCCACCACTAGGAGAGCATAATCCATTTCCCCATGCAAACCACGTCCACACGAAACAGATGCCGATCTTCTGCCACCTCGTCGCTAGATTCATGACCGCCGTCCGAGTTTCACTAAACTCCAAGAGGGTCCGCTGGGATGACACACAAATGGTGTAACTCTTGGGTGGGAAGAACTTGAAGCAAACAATCAAATGGAGGTGGATCATGATGCAACAAGCAGGGGGCATATGGCTGTCTGTTTAGTGTTATGTCTATCATTCATGACAAAACTCTTATCAGATGTGGACTTTGATCTGGGATTGTGCTCAAACTTCTTGAGGGGGGCCCACGTGCTAGAAAGTCTTAAGAGTTTAATGATGGATGTGAATAACCACCTGAGCAAGTATTTAGAAGGAAGCTGTTACAAATGAACTCAAAGTTCAACTTGGGTTTAAACACATGTGTGTAGAATATGTATGTGTGTGTGTGTGTGTGTGTGTGTGGGCTCCAGTGCCCAGGCAATTAGGGAGATATGGTGACATGGGCCAGGTATGTATGTATGTATGTATGTATGTATGTATGTATGTATGTATGTGTGTATGTGTATGTGTATGTGTGTGTGTGTGTGTGTGTGTGTGTGTGTGTGTGTGTGTGTGTGTGTGTGTGTGTGTGTGTGTGTGTGTGTGTGTGTGTGTGTGTGTGTGTGTGTGTGTGTGTGTGTGTGTGTGTGTGTGTGTGTGTGTGTGTGTGTGTGTGTGTGTGTGTGTGTGTGTGTGTGTGTGTGTGTCTGGGAGAGAATACACGCACGGCTAGAAATATAGATTTTTAAAAAGGTCCATCTTTAAAACTCGTGGTCGCGTAGTGGTTGCTCAGCTGGACCGGGTTAGCTTCGGCACTTTACGCTCGCGACCCCGCCTACGCTCGCAGTCCGCAGTGCCAGCTGCTTTAAACCACAGCATATGCAAGGTATACGTTACTCCGGTCCGGCCACGCCTAAATACCAACTCACGGGCCGTTCAGCGGTTAAACACGGAACGTTGCTGGTTGTCGCAGCTTCGCTAACAAGTTAGGGACGAGTTGCTCCGCAAGCGGAACCGTGCGACTGAAAGTTAGCTAGCTTACAACAGCTTGCGAAGTTAAAAACTAATAAAAAAAACTCAAAATATGAGTGACTTTAAGTAGGTACGTCGCTACAAGATTCAACGTAAACATTTGCAAACGTTTTTTTTTTACAGAAACAAAACCCTTCTCGCACATTCTGGGAGGGACGTCGCTGTCCGACAATGGACGCATCGATCTCGCTCAGCCCGTCGGGGAGCCGTCGCCTGCCGGGTGGACCTGTTGGCTTCTGCCGCCCGGTACAAGTTTAACAAAAGGGCCGCCAACAGACTCACCTTGGTAATCGGGTCTCCATCTTTGCAAGCCGCTGCCGCTGCCTCGTCCGACAGACCTTTGTCGCTCATGTTCGCCAACAGACTGTAGAAGAGCTGAACCGCAGCTCTGCGAGGCGGAGTGACAGGGAGCGGTACTCAGCTGAGGGAACTCCAACGGAAACCTCTTCCGGTACTAGATTTCAAAATAAAAGCCGCGCTTCGGGAGCATATGGGAGAAGCAGACTTCATTGGTTTTATAGGGCAGGGCTGGTGCGGGTCCGCTTCAGAAGAACTTTCCATTATACTTGCTAATGCAGTGCTCGTTGAGTAGGCCTGTTCAAACCGGACCGAATGCTTTGGCGTGTTGCTGCATGCAGGATTCTTGTGAGCAGAGTATTTAGTTAAGACTAAATGAGGCCATGGAGTGCGAGAGCTATCAGTGTTCCTTTCCATACGTTGATAATATATACAATCCTTATGTGCAGGTGGTGACAATTTGCCTGATGAGGTTAGTTATCGGAAGATTAGGAAAATGTGTCCCCCGAAAGTTTGCAGGTTATAAAAAAACACCCCAGTAACTTTAACTTAAGGTTAGGAAAATAAGCCCCTACAAACCTTTGCGGAATGTGAGGAAACCCCCATCTAAGTGTGATACTTTATATAAGTAATATAATTGGCTGAGGCCGAACTCAGGCCATACTTTTACTTTGTCAGCATTTTGGCTCAACAATCAGGTAAAGCATTCTGTTCAAGCATTTGCATTATAAGTGAAGCGCTCACAGACTGTAAACCAACTACTATATTTAGAAATTTGAGACATGAAGTGCCAGTTTTATTCTGTTGGCTAGACAAGTTACATAATTATGTAACAATGGAAGCCTGTTTTCATAAACTCTGTCATATTCATTGAATGTATTTTAACTCTAATCTGTCCTTCTGTACACATTACATCTATTGCATCTGTCCATCCTGGAGAGGGATCCTCCTCTGTTCTCTCCTGAAGGTTTCTTCCCTTTTTTCCCCCTGAAGGGTTATTTGGGAGTTTTTCCTGATCCGATGTGAGGTTTTGGGACAGGGATGTCTATGTGTACAGACTTTAAAGCAGACAAATTTGTAATTTGTGAAAATAGGCGATACAAATTGACTGAATTAAAATGTAATTATTTCAATTATCACATTTACATTAGTTGCCTTAATTTGATGTGCATTTTTTCCTGGCACTGCCCTTAAACATAAACCATTCATGACCATCTCTTTCAGCCATATGGTAAATCAGGGGATTCCTAACACCACCCACCTTTATCCTGGATAAAAAAACAACACAGGGAAGTTTGCCATGGAAATACCTTTATAACGGACAAGTTGTAGAGTTTATTAACCGGAGAGTATTGACAGGTAACTACATCATTTTTTATTACCATATTCATTTCCTCACATCTTTATGTAATTAGGTTTTTGGTGGATCAGAGGAATTGATATTTAACCAAGTCATGAACCACATACTGTAACCACCCATACAGAAATATGTTGATAATACATCTACAAGACTGAGTACCTGCAGAGATCCTGAGACTGTTCAACTGCGAGAGATGGGAATTTTTCCCAGGCGTATGTTTGTCATTTTGACAGTTTTTCCAGTTTTTAAAAAGATGCAGACTATCTCAATTAGTAACTGCGGACAGAAGCCAAACAAAAAAACCTAAATTAAACGTCTTCTTTTTTTTGACAGCATTGAGTAGGAACTTATAAAAAAATATAAATTCTGAAAGGATAGGAAAGATTGAATATTTTCCTAGTTTCTGGTTTTACTACCAATGCTCATACAAACGGTCAGTTAGTATTCTTTAAAGATTAATGAGCCATGTGGGAGAAAAGCAGTTTCTCTCCCCTCCACTTTCTTGTGTTCATAACATGTTAAAAAAAAGACAAATCTCCTCGGTCTAATACCACCGTCCAGTCATCTCACACCCCAGTCACTCTATATGCTAACGAGAGATCAGACAAACAAATGGATGAGAGAAGGCAGGAAAGCCCTTTTGGAACAAGATGAGCCGGTGCTCAGTAGCTGCGTCCGAACAGGGTGTAGTACTGGGCGGGCTCCTTGCCGCTGATGCACATCTGACCGGGCTGCAGTGTCTTCAGGGGCGAGAAGGGGATGCAGAGGCTCTTGGCTCCCATGGAAGGAGCTCCAGGCTCCAGGTCCTGGTCCCTACACGCAAACACAATGTCTTTTAATGGTTGAAATTTAAAACACAAAAGCAAAATGAGGTTAACATGGAAAATTAATTAAGAAATTAGCATTTGGCATAACATTAATGAATTGGAAGAAATTCAATAGTAATATATAAATAATCTGAATCTTGAAAAATATCTTTTTACTCCCAAATGTGCTTATTGTATAAGTATATTTGATGGGTACTCGTTATCATGTGCACAGATAATGATGTGGTCGACTTGGTTGCCTGGCCGAGCTAAGCATCAACTGAAATCGCTTCAGCCGGTAATATGTTGGACGTACTTGGCAGTGATCTTCTTGATCCAATCCTCGCACTCGATTCCTCCACAGAAGGGGATCTGGACAATCTACAAAGCAAGGTGCATGTAGTCAATCACTCACTCAGAACATGAGGCGATGTGTGCGGCCTGCGGCGGCTTGTGCTCCTCACCTTGTTCTGTTCCAACTCCTTCTGGAACTGTTCTAATGTGTCCGTGGCCACCATGTTCCTCTTCAGGTCGTCCGAAGCCCTGACGAACACACACGTGAAACACTGCCATCAATGGTCGCGTGCATTTATGAACACCATGGAAGAATTTCCTCATTCTGCTGCAATTCTGTGTACTCTTATTTCACAGCTGGATCTGTCAGTCTGAGGACACCATTTCTGACACAATGTCGCCCCCAGCTGGTTGGGAGGGGGAAACAATCATTTAAAAACCTGCAATAAGCAATTTCTTAGCTTTTTTGCATGAGGAGACACATGGTGTTAAAATCTTTTCAGTGAAAGCAGACAAGAACGGTTTCACTGCATTTTTTGTTCTTTAAAAAAAGCCTTTCTGTGGTGAGTTGTACTTGAATGCTAATACGTCACGTTGTCCACAGAGCGTCCTGCAGTGGGACCCGAGGGAGAAGTGCTGCGTCTTACTTGTTAAACAGGTTGCTCTGGATCTCCTCCAACAAGGCCACCAGCCTCTTCTCCACCTCGGCCTCTGGAATGGTCACCTTTGCGCCCGTGTCTCTTCTCACCGCGACGCACTGACGCTGCTGCATATCCTTGGGACCCACTTCCAGACGGATAGGAACTCCCTGGATGAAAACACGCAGACGTACAGATAGGACAATAAAGAGAGAGATTTACAGTCACTATCAACGCCTTCACACTAATACGAGCTCCTATTGTCCACCGTCTCATATTGCTGCCTTCATTCACTACCGCGGTTATCATCGTGGTATTTCTGACCTTGAGCTCCCAGTGGTTGAACTTCCACCCCGGGGAGTAATTGTCTCGTGTGTCAGTCTTCACCCTGACGCCAGCATCCAGCAGCCTTTTCATGTATTTAGAGCACTGGCTCAACACCGCCTCCTTCTCCTGCTCCGGCAGGGAGGCGGTGAGCCCACATGGGATCACCACGACCTGGGGGAAAAAAAAGAGTCATTTTAACACGCGCTGTATAAGAGAGGGATAAGAGGCAGGTGACTTGGGCTTAAGCCACACGTTTGTTAGTTAACCTGCTGCATTTTTATATATGTAGATATGTGTGTGTGTGTGTGTGTGTGTGTGTACCTGCAGGCAGGCCACCCTGGGTGGCAGTACGAGTCCCATGTTGTCTCCGTGGACCATGGTGAGGACACCGATGGTCCTGGTTGTGATTCCCCAGGAGTTCTGGAAAACCAGCTGTTTCTCACCCGGTTTCTTCGGATCCTCAAACATGATCTCGAACATCTTGGCGAAGTTCTGACCCAGATGGTGAGACGTGGCACCCTGAGGAAGCACAAGGCAATGCAGTGCAATGTTTACTTGGTTCTCAAACATCAACTCGGACCAATCACTGTCCGAATGCATGAGGATTAAGAACAAAAAGAAGAGAGAGGTTATCATTAATCCCCGTCTGTATCTCTGCGGGTCATATTCTGCTGGCCTCTGTGTGAAAGGATCAAAGGAAGTGGACCAGTACACCCCAGTACCTGAATGGCTCGGCCGCTGGCAGAGATGAACGCCTCCACAGTGGTGGTGTAATCGCCTCCGGCAAACTTCTCCTTCTCCGTCTTCCTCCCCTTCACCACGGGGATCGCCATCAGCTCCTCGTAGACCCGGGCGTATAGATCCAGGATCTGAAGCACCTGCAGAAACATAACGTGTAAACAGGGTTCTTACACATTTTGACCAATGGATTTCCATGACTTTTCCATGACTTTAAACCAAATTTCCATGAAGAAAACTGAAATTTCGGTATAAATATTACAAATGTAGAACAATTTGCGTATTAAAAGCGTACGCCAGCTTATATTTTGAGCGTTTTTCTTTAAAAAACATTATTTCAAACTCGGCATTAATAAACATGTGATAACACATTTCCATGACTTTTCCAAAACTTTTATAATTACATTTTTTTCCATGACTTTTCCAGGCCTGGAAATGACCATTTTTAAGTTCCATGACTTTTCCAGGTTTTCCATGACCGTATGAACCCTGTGTAAAGCTCACAAAGACTTAGCTTTGCACAATACAGCACAGGTAGCGGCACACATGTAGGCGCTGAAATGTACCGCGCTAGTCCACACGCCGGCTCCGACGAATCAACAACACTTCTGTCGCGTCAAAGACAACGGACGGAAGCGCCTCGTGGCCGTTACCTCCTCAGCGGCCTCCTCTTTGGTGGCGAAGGCCGTGTGACCCTCCTGCCACAGGAACTCCCTTGTCCTCAGGAAGGGCTGGGGGTGTTTGAACTCCCATCTCTGGGGGGGAAAGAGTGGCAGAGGGAAGACTTCAGTCGTCAGTGGACCGATTTTCTTTAACCAGCTTGTAATCACGACGTAAAGATGCACAAGTGGATGGCGTGGAACGGCCATCGCTGAGGAAGAGGCCGTCATGCGACTGCGGGAGGATACTGACCACAACGTTACACCACTGGTTGAGTTTGATTGGCAGGTCTCTGTGGGACTGGACCCATTTAGCGTAGGCAGGGTACATCGCTGAAGCAAAAACAAAACAGACCACAGGTTCATATGGAAGAGCAGAAGCATCCATTTGTCAAGTCCAATGAATGCGTCCGCATTGATGAACATGCTGCAGAGTGTGGAGTAAAGAGCTCTAAAGAGCTGTGCTTCAGACCTGTCTCACTGGTGGGTCTCACAGCAATGGGCTCCGCCAGCTCGGTCTTTCCTGAACGGGTTACCCAGGCAACCTGACAAAGATGACATCACCATCAAAATGATTACTTCAGTCATGTTGTTCATTGTCACATTGTTTATGTTAAGTACACTTCTTTTAAGTTTATTTTGTATACTTTTGCCCATCTCAGAGGACGTCCATTTACCTCTGGAGCAAAATCTTCGATGTGGGACTTCTCCTTCTCCAGGGCAGCCTGCGAGACGAACATGGGGAAGTAGCAGTTCTCCACGCCCATTTTCTTAATCTCCTTGTTAAAGAAGTCTTGAATGGCCTCCCAAATGGAGAAGGCCCAGGGCCGCAGCACGTAGCAGCCGCTAACGTCATAGTACTCAATCATCTCTGCTTTGGTGATGACCTGGGGGGGAGGAGCAACATTACATTGAGGAGGAATTTTCAAAAGAAAATGTCAGCGTTTTAAATGGATTATTCTCTGGACGTTTAATTGGGCCCAGTCACCTGAGAGTACCAGTCAGCCAGGTTCTCCTCTTTCTTGGCCTCCAAGCCCAACCTGGCGGGAGACAGACAACAACGTTAGTGTGATGCAACCTTTAAATGAAGAGATCCAAAACACAGTCAAAAGGGAAATGTGTACTGCGGTGTTTTTATTTAGTTAATCACACAATTCAATTTATTATTTGCAGTTGTAGATGCCAGAGTTTTTGTTATAAGCGAAGATTGTTTTTTTTAGTCCCCACTCAAACTGTTATATTTAGCTCAGTGAAGGAATAATTGATCAAATTAAAAAAAGGCAGTGGTGATGAAGAGGTACTGAAATACTATTACAAAATATATATATACACAACTGTAAAAAAGGGAAATGAACACGACAACTATAATACGTCAGCCATGTTAGTTTAGGCACAGGTTAAGGCTGTATCGAACTATTAATGTTTTACATTCAGAGCTTCTATAGAGGTTTTTTGAATGAAGCCGAGCTTGTCATCCCCCTCCAACAAGGACAATAATAGATTTGGTGTTGTTGTGTTTGCATGAATGGAACTCATGGTGTTGATGGATTCCTGCTTGACCACCCCGGTAATACAGGTGTGCCACCCCTTTCAGTGCGGCAAGCTCGAGAGAAAACTGCTCTTGGCCTCCGTAAAACTGTAGATTTTGAAAGGCTTAACGCCAACAAACGTGGATTAAAGTAAAGCGTTTTGTTTCATTAAAACATGTTGGGAATTTTTGCAACACATTTTGACATCCACCCCCGGAATGCACTTCTACAGATCACAAACACGGGGTTCAAATAAAACAAAGAATAAAGCTCCTGCGCAGCATTCAAATGTTGACTTGGAATTCAAATTTGGTTTCAAAGTTATGAATGAAGACTAAAAGCTTCAAACTATTTCGATACAGCCTGCAGGCAGAAGTGTACTCCAGTGCATTCACAAAAACACACAGCCATTGCCAGCGCAGACAACCATGCAACTCAAAGCTCACGACGAAGCCAGCAAACCGGCTTCCAACTGCTAACCGACGCCAGAGCTGCACCATGAAGGCAGCGCGCTTAATCTCCTTCACTGGGCGGTAGTGGGACCATGATTATACGTCTTTATCTGAGGAACACACGCTGTTATACTTTTGCATCTTAGATCAAATCCGTATCAACTTCAGAAAGTCTTCAGGGTTTAAGGGTGCAGATGATGTGTTTGGTATATATATATATATATATATATATACATATATATATATCAATAGTGCAGTGTATCAAGGAGCGATTAGGTTTCATCCACAAGCCGTACAGCAGACTACAAGCACTGATCAAGCAGAGGAAAAACACACCAACCAATGAAAACTCACCAAATGTGAATACAAAAAACAAAAACCTTCTTCAGTCGTTAAGCAACTGTAGCAGAGGGTTGCGCTTACAGACGATCCTTCTTCCGTGTCCAGGTAAGAACGCCGAGCATGAACCTCTGTCCCCGCAATGCTCCATTATTTGTTTAAAGACCAACAACGAACAACTCACGGCACCATCGGTGTGAATACAACGACCCGCCAAGTGTTCACCGTCTTGTGGTACCAATCCGTGAAAAACAAAAGCATCTCGCTGATGAAGCGTCTCTTTCAACAAACTGGAAAGGGCAGTTGAGAACTAGACTTTTGATTGGCTCTGCTGTTGTGATTTAATTAACGTGAACATGTTAGTCCTATTCAGAACGACCGACTGTAGGTGCCGTATGATTTCAACATGCATCTGTTCATCTAACTGCATTTCCACACATGTCCACTTCAGTCTGCAGAGCCTTGCTGCCCACGTGGGATGACATCAGACATCAGAATACAACTGGCAGCAGGTCGATGTTTAGAAAATGACGACGGAGGTTAAATCTGCACCAACATGGAGGCTGAGAGACGTTCAAGAATTCAAAGTAGAAAAATGGACTTGACAGATGCAAAAAGTACAACGTTTTGTTCCTCAGTATTTCTGCTACACGTCTGATTGAAATGTTTTCAAAATGCAACACGGCCTCCTGCAATTATACAATCGTAGGAAGATACATTTTGGTCCAAATACCATTTTAAAGTAAATATTTCCAGTACTCCTGACCTATTCTACTGACTTGTTTGGTACAGAATTGAGCAAAAAAAGAAAAGAATCATAATCATGATCATAATCACGTAAATATATTTTTCAATGATAATTTGAATATTGATGTGGAAGTGATAATTCGCTCTAATATTGCAAATCAAATGGGCAATTGCAACAACAGTCAACCACAAAATACAATTAAGTTGTACTTTTTTTATTACTATTCAGCCCTACCAAGTATCCTTATAATGATGTTCACAGTATTGCGTAACAGGGTCTCATCTGAAATCAGATGCAACTCTTGGTTACGGAGGCCGAGTTATACGAAACGATGTGCTGGCTGGTGACACTTCACATTACCGCCAGATGAAGACAGATCTAGTTCATCAGCATCTACTTCGTACGCCCTCTGCTTCTATGCCGTTCCAGTCTCTCACCGTGTTTGTTTCTTAGGTCCTTGACCCTCTCCTGGGCCTCCTGCTCCTCCTGAAGCCTCCTTGCCCTGGTTGGCTTTGTCTCCTTTGCCCTTCTTCCCTCCTCCTGGTCCTCCTCCTCCCTGTTTCTCAGACTTGTTCTCCCTCTCCTTGCGGTTTTTGTCCTCTCCTCCAGTGGCTCCAGCAGCAGCCACTGGTTTGTAGTCCTGTCCAGTAAGCGTCTTGTACTTGCTCTTCAGGTCCAGAAGAGTCTTCACGGCTTCATCCACCTCGTCCTGAATTGGAAACAGATTTAATGTTATGTTCCTATAGTACTGGCCGCTTATCTAACTCCACTCTGTGATTGGCTCCTTACCTTGGGGGCCTTCTCCGATTTCAACTTTCTCACTCGCTCTCCTTGCTGGGTCACCTGGGAGAAGAGTTCCTCGGCCTGCGGGGGGGAGCTGGACTTGGTCGAGGAAGAGCTGGACTGAGTCTGGGCTTGGCTACCTGGGGCTGCTCCAGGCTTGTAGTCCTGGCCTGTGGCCTGTTTGTACTCGGCCTTCAGGGCCAGCAGCTGCTTCACTGCAGCGTCCACCTGATCCTGATGAACGGCCAGCATGAAGAGAACCATTAAGTCAAGGCAGCAGTGACTCTGGCCGGACTAGACAACACTATTAAGACTCTGGAGGGCAAACACCTGGAGTAGGTGAACATGTAGAAGTTGTGATGCTGCAGTTCTAGTCTCACCTTGGAGGCCTTTTCGACCTTCAGCTTCCGGACCACTTCTCCCTGCTCAGAGACCTTCTCATACAGGCCGGAGGCAGCAGGTGCAGCAGTAGGACTGTTCTGGACTGGGGCCTGGACCTTCTGGACTGGGGCCTGAACCTTCTGGACTGGGGCTGCTCCAGGCTTGTAGTCCTGGCCTGTGGCCTGTTTATACTCGGCCTTCAGGGCCAGCAGCTGCTTCACTGCAGCGTCCACCTGATCCTGATTAGATTAGATTAGATTCAACTTTATTGTCATTACACATGTACAAGTACAGAGCAACGAAAATGCAGTTTGGCATCCAACCAGAAGTGCAACAGCCAGTATGAAGAGAACCATTAAGTCCAAGCAGCAGTAACTCTGGCGGGACTAGCCAACACTATTAAGTCTCTGAAAGCTACATCCTGGTAGTAGATGAACCTGTCGAATTGTGACGCTGCAGTTCTAGTCTCACCTTGGAGGCCTTTTCGACCTTTAGCTTCCGGACCACTTCTCCCTGCTCAGAGACCTTCTCATACAGGCCGGAGGCAGCAGGTGCAGAGCTAGGACTGTTCTGGACCGGGGCCTGGACCTTCTGGACTGGGGCTGCTCCAGGCTTGTAGTCCTGGCCTGTGGCCTGTTTGTACTCGGCCTTCAGGGCCAGCAGCTGCTTCACTGCAGCGTCCACCTGATCCTGATGAACGGCCAGCATGAAGAGAACCATTAAGTCAAGGCAGCAGTGACTCTGGCCGGACTAGCCAACACTATTAAGACTCTGGAGGGCAAACACCTGGAGTAGGTGAACATGTAGAAGTTGTGATGCTGCAGTTCTAGTCTCACCTTGGAGGCCTTTTCGACCTTCAGCTTCCGGACCACTTCTCCCTGCTCAGAGACCTTCTCATACAGGCCGGAGGCAGCAGGTGCAGCAGTAGGACTGTTCTGGACTGGGGCCTGGACCTTCTGGACTGGGGCCGCTCCAGGCTTGTAGTCCTGGCCTGTGGCCTGTTTGTACTCAGCCTTTAGAGCCAGCAGCTGCTTCACTGCGGCGTCCACCTGATCCTGGGGACACACGGACAAGGATACTGAGTCTCACACACCGTCATATCAACACGTGCACAATTAGCAAAAGCACTGGGTACAAATATTCAGATTGCAATGATGACAACCACTGGCCGGGTCAGCCCAAATGTGGCCGCATTCCAGCCTCAATGTCGTGTCTACGCATCGGCTGATATTAGACGTCTTTTAAAAGCAACATTTGATTGTTGGTCTTCGGCTATGGTTAGAGATATACTAAACTTCACCGACAACCAAAATCTAGCGGTGTTTAGCAAAGGGTCAAACAGTAATAAAACGTATAATGGACGATTCCCACTGTAGCCCAGTTGGTAGCGGAGAACAGTTGTTTGTTTTTCTTTTTTTTGGATAGAGGAAAATGTAGATGAGAGAGAGAGAGAGATATATGACATTTTCAAATTCAATGATGTTTCACTTTTCAAGTTCATTATGATCATCCGAAATGAGCTTTCCTGGATCTGACATGAGCTTGTGAACCTGAAATGACTCCTGCCTCTTTCCACTCAAATTCATTTGAGTGGAAAGAGGCGTTAAAGGCATCTTGGAAATGTGAAGTTGATTGGATTTTTTCAAATGGTGCTTGTACGAGTAATGAGATACTTTTTATTAGGGGGAATAGATAGCTACTTGCAGCACACCGATTTGCATAATTATGCTTTGGGTTTTTGCTAAGCACTGGTTTTAATTTTGTTAGTTGTTTTTTAGTCACTTTGTCATTCTCTACTGTTTGCATCAGAATACCTTGGGGGCTTTTTCAGACTTCAGTTTCCTCACATTCTCCCCCTGTTGTGAAACACGCTCATACAGGCCAGAAGAAGAGCAGGAGGAAGAAGAGGAGGAGGAGGAGGAGGCCGCAGGAGCTGGAGCAGAGGAGGAGGCAGGAGCAGAAGGTGCCATCCCAGGTTTGTAATCCTGACCAGTCAGCTTTTTAAACTCCGCCTTCAGAGCGAGGAGCTGCTTCACTGCGAGGTCAACCTGGTCCTGGTGCCATCAACAAACCAGCTTATTGTTGCAGGTAGTTATGGGTAAACTTGACTGGCATGCAAACAGCGTGGGGACATGCGCATGGACGGGTCAACACATTTGGGACACGAGCAGACAGTAGAATTTAGACGTGAGAAATCACCGGACAAAACATGAGGGCACGAAGGGCGACTGGACCAATCACTCACTCAGAATGATCAGCACAAGTTTTATGAATGGACAGACGGAAGGGGACATGACGAGCGAGTGGACGAGCACATGTGGACACGTTCAGTTATGAACAATCATCCAGCTACCTTAGGCGCCTTCTCGGCCTTCAGCTTCCTGACCAGCTCGCCCTGCTCGGTAACTTGGGTGAACGGACAGGAGTCTGTTGATGTGGTGGGCGGGGCTGGAGCAGAAGTGGGAGGGGCTGGAGCAGAAGTGGGAGGGGCCATGCCCGGTTTGTAGTCCATACCCGTCCGCTGCTTAAACTGCACCTGCAGAGGGAGAAAGTAAGAATGACAAACAAACATTAGAGTAGACAAGAGTCTTCTCATTGCTCTTGTCATCCCAGCTGACGTACCTTCAGAGACAGCAGCTGCTGAACGGCCTTGTCCACTTCGTCTTTAGGAGCCTTGGCAACCTTCAGTTGACGGACAGCTTCACCTTGTGCTACGATGCTGGAGAACAGGTCACCGGCTGAGGCTGCGGCAGACGCCGGGGCAGGCGTCGAGGCAGCTTTGGCAGGGGCCGGCTGAGACGAGAGCAAAGGGCAGATTTAAAAACACAGAAGAAGAGCAAGAACCCGACAGATACAGATACAGTACAGATCATCCCAGATATTAAAGAGATGAATGCAAGTTCCTTTTTTCTTTCGCTCAACTGGTAAATCTGGACTCAAAGACTATCTATTCTTAGTTTTGCCATCATATGGCCAACCTTTTGCGTTTCAGGTTAGACCAGTTAGCGATCCCGAGCCCTTAGGTTCCTGCTTCTATTGCTGGGGAAGTCCCAACCCAGCCAACTCCTCTTACAGCTTCTGTCTGTACCCCGCCCAGGGCTGAACACCTGTGGACCGGTCTGCCTTTGTCATTTTAAATCCACAATTAGTGGATGCTAAGAAACAAAAGTTCAGAGTGCACTAGGTCCTAATATTCAACAAGCTGACTTTAGGTGAGGGCCAGAGTGCTGCTCTCCGCTGCTCTGAGATTATTCATTAAAGAGGCATTAAACACTGATTAAAAGTCTGATTTACAGATATTATTGTAAAATAGATTAGTAAAAAAAGGTTTGGAGGTTTTCCTTAAAAGCACCGTTTTGCTGGAGGCCTGGCTCTTGCTCTTGTCCTTGTCCTTGGATCCAGCAGTCGGCATCTCCTTGGTGTGTCCATCGGGAATGTAGAGCAGCACACAGGGACTCTCTTTACAGCTGTTAGGGCTGAGGAGGTTAACCAGTTAGAAACAGACCATAGTGAGAGTTCATCTCTAAGAAATTGGAAGGTTGGATCAAACAAATGGGTCCTTCCCCTCACCTTATGGCCTCGTAAGGCTGGTCACAGATGTAGAAGCCCCGCCTCTGGAGCTGGATGACGTCGCCCTTCTTCAGGCTCTGCAGACAAGGATCGCCGAGCATCTTCTCCTCCAGCTGAGGAAATGACAACGAGGCGATCAAGCACAACAAAACATTTGAAAAATGACAAATGCAAGACGTAGGTGAAGAGCAGACCTTGCTGTTTTTATTGATGTACTCCTTGAAGTCGTCGTCTTTGCTGATGACGGCCTTGGAGATGAGCGGCAGGTAGTTTATGCAGATGGCGGGCAGCAGGGGAGCACTGTCGGTGTCGGCCAGCCACGTTATCTTGGTTGTCTTCTTGAAGTCCTTGTTCTCCAGGTTCAGGCGAGCCTCCATGGAGACGACCTTAGAGTCGGGCCCCCTTAGCAGAGGGAGAGGGTGCTCTTCGTCACTTCCACGCAACGCTTCGCAACACTCTGGTTAAGCTGAATACTACAAGCTACATACTTGGTGATCTTGGTGATGATGAGGTTGCCCCAATTGATGAAGGTGACCGTCTCCCCCTCTGCGAAGGTCTCAGCATCGGCTCCTTCAACCAGAACTCGGGGTCCGTACCAAACCTTCTTCATGCCCACCTCAGCGTTCTGGATGGATAACAGACATGAGGTCACAACGGCCTCTGAAACCTCCACGTGTGTAACAGGACAGTACAGGGCTGTTTGTAACAGACACACAGAACTGAATCGTTATTTAAGTAATGTAAAGGCGTCACTGAGCGTCTTCACGGGGCGTCAACATGCAGCACTGATATGCTGATATGGCCAAAAGTAGCATCAACACATTTCTAAACTCCTGCATCAGAAATCTTTACAGGCACAAACAAACCTTCGGGTGTTTGGCCACCTCCTTCATCTCCTCTGCAGCCTCGGAGACGGAGACAGGAACCACGTAGGAGCTGGACAGAGCTGTGTACCTGGGAGCTACCGGGTCAATGACCTAACACACACACACACACACACACACACACACACATCAGTGAAAAGAAACAACAATCTCTACAGAGTAAATGCTGTGTAATGATAGGACAAAGCAGAGGAAGAAAGAAAATAAGAACAATGAGCCCAGCTCAGAAGCTGACAAACGACGGAGAAAGCGTGACGCTCAAGAAGAAAAGAAAGACGGGTGGAGGAAGAAAAGCAGATTTCAGGAGCGAAATCGTGATCGTATGCAGTCGAGGGAAACAAGCTTTTCTTCAGTCACCTTTCACTATTTCACCAGCCAGCTGTTAGTGCTTAGGAGCTCAGACGATGGGCTGAATGGATGATTTGCAGAATAGACTATCCAATCAGAAGCAGAGCAACACCACCAACAAACGGTATATTAAACCAGATGATCACAGAAGCGTAGTTGGATACTCAATGCAAACTACTTCACAGCATTATAGTCCTGAGCTCTAAAGATGATGTAATGGCCCAGTTGACACGAATATGAAGCCAGACACAAGTACACATTTGCGTGCTCATTCCAGATAACATTAACAAGTGTGAGGCACTTTAGAAAGGCCACGTCAAGGAATGAACATGTTCAATAAAGAGGTTATTCTTAGGCAATTAAGAGGAAGCATATCAAGTGCTCGCTCAAAAAGCTGCAATGGGTTAAAGGATGAAGGGATGGGAATAGATGGAGAGGAACACATTAAGGGAGCAGGATGTAATACAATGGGATTATATCGTGATGAAATCTTAAATCAAGATATCGTGTTGCACAATTTATGACAAGCACATGCCAACTCAAATCATTCTCTATAATTTCACCTGAAATTGTTGTTCATTTCACGCTAAAGTTCATAATTAAATGAGTGTACGTACTTCTGCACAACAAACAGTCTTTACCGTGTGGTTGCTTCATAAAGACTCAGATGATATGAACAATATGGGGACTGAAGGTTTCGGTCATACCGCTCACCCGCAGATGAAAGCAACAAATGGGTTGAAAGACCACGGTGTGCAAAGAGGCCCACGTTGATACAGTTTACAACGTTTTGTGCAATGTTACAAAATGTCACATCAGCAGCCAATTCCGAGTTTTAGAAAATCCAATACAAAATAACTAGTTTTCATATAACTTATAATGTCTTCTTTACTGCCTTCTTCAAAATCCTATCAGGCGTCAGCTTTAAACCAGCGTCTGGGAGCTGGTTGAGACACCCGCTGTCTCTCGAACTCCCTGCTATAAAACATCTGCCGTCCAACCTTCGACATAAACCAGCCCATGACGAACGCGGCGGGGGGGAATGAGCAAGAGGAGGTGGAGCAGGAGGTGGGGGAGTACCTTCAGACAGCTAATTGGCAGCTTGGAAACAGAAGAGTGAGATGCTGTTTAATGTCAGATACAGGGAGGGAGGAAGAGAGAGAGGAGAGAGGTAGAGACACATAGACATTGAATGGAACGTTTACATTATTTCTGACTCACTGTTTTTTTCCTCAATTGCGGTCTGATTAGCAAATTGAGACGAGATCATTCTTTTCTACGGCTAATCCTTTAAAACATATCTGCATCTAAAAAGCTAAATATTGGTCAGATGATGGCTGACGGGTCCTGAGATTGCAATTCGGGAAATGCATTTCACATGGACTGTTTATCTGGATACGAACAAAAGCCCGCTCAAATTTGATCGGTACAAACGGAAACCGGAAAATATCTTAATTTCATCATTTGAAAAATAAAATTCTTTACTCCAGGGATCCAATGACCCCAGAAAATTATTAAATGGGATCAAAATATCAAGGAAATCTATCACAAGAGCAGAAGCACAGAGGTGCCAGCAGAAGACCTTTTGAAGGAGTTGAGTGACTTAATAAACTGAACTAGGAAAGCTTTAGCTTATTAGTTGACCAACAAAAACAAGCAACTGTGAAGAAAGTCTGCAACCACATTTAAACACATGTTACAGCCCATCTAAAGATTGACAAGTGGACGTAAAGAAAGCTTTGGGGGCATGAAACTGTCTGAAGAGGGCAGGGAGGAGTGGGTTAGTGGAACATGCAAATGAAGCCAACGTTTATTTCTAAGTGTCAATCTGAGGCCAACTGTCAGCAATACTTTGGTAGCTATTGGTCCCAAACTAAGGTCTGGCACTCACACGTTCTTTCCCTAGATATGCATGCTGTCTCTGTTCATGTGCACTTTTAAACTTTTAGCTTCACACTTTTTACTTGACTCTGGGATGAAGCAGTGATTGCCAGCAAGGAAAACTACGCAGAGGAAAGCAATACTGGTGTCCAGACGGATGAAAATGGGGACAAAAAAAAACACGACTACAATCAAATGTGGGACATGAAATGGGGCGACTGGATGTGTTCAGTGTTATTGGGTGGGAATAAGGAGAGCAGAGGAATGAGGCAGGAGCAAAGTAAAGCGCTCGATAGAATGAGAACAGTGAAGCAGAAAGAAGCCATGCCAGCAGCGAAGCCACAGCCCATGAACCCTCTGAACCTCCGTCGATCAGAGTCAGATTCATTCAGGACATTCTCCATCATACCAAACTGGTCCAACAAACACAAATCAGCCCTTAATCCGTGATGGAACATGTCTGCAGTTGTATCTCACAAGATACAGTTCAACGATGGCCTTCAGGAAGGACCCATCAAACATTTTTAAATGAGGATGTACATTGAGCTACATTCAATGTCAGAATCCTTCGTTATGACCATTTAAGTAAACAGGTGCACACTATTGGGTTTGGATGCAAGATGACATAAGAAGAAACGTGTACCTTCTTATTGAAGGCCCAGATCTTGTCCCACTCCATGTTCACCACTGACCGGGATCCACCCTGGAAGGAGGCAGATGAAAGGAAAACATGTTGTTAACTGATGCAAAATCATTTTGAAATTAGGCTGCTAATGAGATGTTGACACATTTGACAACTCTTAAGTCCTTGACTTTGACATTGTGACGATCAAAAGAAGAAACAAAAGAGGTTTTTAAAAAAAGGTTTTCAGGCATGTATAGTTTTCTTTGATCTGGCAGTGAGGTGAGAATGTCATCTTGTTTATTACCTTCGCATTGAAAATGCAGAAGGTAATGTTTTGGCCGGCGTGTATTTATTTGTGAATATGTCCGTCCGTCCGTTATTCGTCTAAATTAGACAAAACTGAGCCGATTGTTATGAAACTTGGTGGAATGATTGGTCATGACCCAAGGAACAATCGATTAGTTTTTGGGAGTGATTGGGCCAAAGGTCAAGGTCAAGGTCATGAAAAGGTGAAAACCGTAGATTTGCGATATCTCGGTTAATTGGCATCCGATCTGCGTGAAACTAGTGCCAAATTGTTCATAATTCAATCTTGTGATATGCGAAGGTATGCGCTCTACCGAGTGCCCATTCTAGTTTTATATGTATTCTTCATTATTTTAGAGGACTCGTGGCTTTTGCGCTGCTCGTCTCTGACTTTGACAGATGTACCTGGGCTGCTATGAACTGCTTCAGACCCTCAACGGTCATTCCTCTCCTTAGGACTCCTCTGACAGTGGGGAAGCGAGGGTCATCCCTGGAGGACGAGAGGAGAAGAGTCAAAGGGGAACATGGAGGGGGAATTGCGAGACAGCTAGTGGTAGAAGAAGTTGTGAAGGACCACCAGGAAGAGAAGAAATAGACACCTCAAACGTTCCGGATAGACACACGAATACAGATCAGACTACAGATACATCTAAACGTACCATCCATCGACGTAGCCCTGCTCGACGAACCAGGTGAGCTTCCTTTTGGACAGCACCGTGTTGTTGAGGTTGAGTCGGGCATACTCCCAGATGTAAGGCTTCCTGAGGCGCAGTGCGTCGATGATCCAGTAGAACTGCTCATCGCGGTCGTGGTACTCAGTGGTCCTGAGGGCGTGGGTCACACCCTCCAAACTGTCCACGATGGGACAGGCAAAGTCGTATGTTGGGTAGACGCTGGAAAAAAGGAAGGGGGCAGTTTGAACAATGAAAACTTGGAGGGTATTTTAAAACGTCCAATATGTGAAGTAAATACTCCAGATGTTAAACACAAAATATTTGTTGTTTTTATCCTAATTCACAAAGGCTAATAATGTAGCCTGCCCCTCCGTGGACTTATTTAAGTCAAGTACTTGTAGGTGCTTCCAGTCCGAGGGTGAGCAGTGGTCTTGCAGCGGTAGAGGGTGGGGTCTCTCAGGCATCCGTTGTTGGAGTTCATGTCGATCTTGGCCCGCATGCAGCAGGTCTGACCGCTCGTTGTCCCAGCTTTCATCTCCGACCACATCTTCATGTTCTGCTCCACCGCTACAGAACGGGGGGAGAGAAGGTGTCACTTCAGAGAGGACCGGAAACCTGCACTTCAGTATTAACTGTGACTGGTGAACGAGGCGCGTCTCCCCGGGCGTACTGTTGTTTCTGCATTTGGACTCGGCGCGCTGCTCCCTCTCCAGCTTCATCTGCTCAGGCGGCGTGTTGTCAATGTAGGCTTTGCCCTCAGAGAGCAGCTGATCCGCAAATCCCATGATGGTGTTAAAATGGTCACTGGTGAAGGTGAACTGGTCTGGGTGGATCTGGAGCATGGCAACGTCTTCCAGGATAACCTTAGAAGTAATTAACACAATTAGAAATAAGAACACAAAACCCATTTGTGGCAGTTCTTTTCTTTTCTAATCTGAATGACAAAGAGACAATACTATTTCCTTACCGGTAGTATGGAAAGAACTAATTGACATGTCTTACCTTCTCGAAGTCCTCCTTTTCCTTCTCAGGGTTGGTGTCGTCGAAGCGCATGATGAGCTTGCCTTTGAAAGTGATCTGGTAGTGCTGGTTGAGCAGAGCAGCCTTGGCATGACCGATGTGCAGGTATCTGGCCACAGAGATAGACAATTGGTCCTTATTAGGAAAGGTACCCAATGATCATGTGTAATGTGAACCTCTCCTAAACTACAGATCAAAACCCACCCACTGGCCTCGGGGGGGAATCGAACCACCACCTTGCCCATCTCAGCTCCGGGCAACTCCACAAACTTGCCAACATCTTGCTTCTTCTCATCCAACTGTTAATCAGGGACACAAGCAGTTCATTTGACTTCTACTGAGACCAAACGAAGAGCTAGTTTGAACTCCCTCATCAAAAACATAATAAATCAACTAATCGATCGGTGAGGGAAGAAATGATACATTCTGTTTCTGCACAAGACAAGAGCACGTGTTGTTTTATAACAAATAAAAAACATTCACACCCAGACACTAATAATGTGAAGCTAAACACTACCCAAATATGTTGAACGTTATATCCCAAATTGCTTAAAAACGGCTGAAATAACACTTACGTTGGATTTGCTGATTGGAGCTTTCTTACTGGCATACTTGTTTCCCACAGCGGTGAAGGGAACCTGTGAGCTCAGGAAAGAGAACCAGCGATTGACGTGCGAGAAGGACTTGCCCTGGCTTGGCCATTCCCCGTGACCTGCAGAGAAACAACAAATCAGTAGGGCTCCATTTGAGACAACAAATAGAGACAACGTCTACATGAAGACAGACGGAGACAGTGGCAACGTTCCAAACGGGTACATCCTGGATGGGGCTACTGCAGGGCTCCAGACTGCGACCAAATTGTCGCATTTTGCGCCTAAAATTAGACACGGTGCGAATAAATGTTTCATCAACTCGCGCATGCGCGACCAGTAAATTATCAGATTTTTTTTTCTTTTATTAAATATTTTTGTTGCTGACAAACTTGTTCTATACTTCAGCCCACTATAGTTAGCGGTAATGCCCAAATGACTGGTTTGCTAACCGACATTAACTCGAGAAGAAGAAGAAAGGAGACGAAAACAGAAGAAGAAGAAGAAGAAGAAGAAGAAGAAGAAGAAGAAGAAGACGAAGAAGAAGAAGACGAAGAAGAAGACGAAGAAGAAGAAGAACATTTCTAGGGCTCTGGGATTACCCAAATATAATGTGTGACGATAACATAACACAATTAAAATGTTTATTTATAGTGTGCGCCCCAAAATTTTCTGCTTGTGCCCCTAACATTTTAAGTTAGGGGCCACTGTGCTCCTAGTAAAAAAAGTTAGTCTGGAGCCCTGGGCTACTGACCTTTGAGGGCAGCCCAGACAGACAGGTCAGCCAGGGTGAGGGTATGTCCAACCAAGAAGGTCCGCAGGGAAAGGGCCTTATCCAAATCCACCAGCGCATTGCTTACAGCAGGTTGACCACAGAGCCGCTGAGCACTGAACTCCAACCAGTGGTCGACCTACAGGTACCAGGGGCCGCTTGTTAAATAAGGGACAAGATCACCAAACGGAACACAAAGTCACACACACACACACACACACACACACACACACACACACACACACACACACACACACACACACACACACACACACACACACACACACACACACACACACACACACACACACACACACACACACACACACACACACACACACACACACACACACACACACACACACACACACACACACACACACACCTCAGTCTGCTCCATCATGTTGGCTCCATAGAGGCCAAGCGCGGGAGCCACACGGGCCAAGTACCGACTGATAGAGTTGGCATCGTTGAACTGGATCGCACTAAGGGAGGAAAAGGGCACGCGTAGAAGAAATAAATTAAAAAAAACACTCAAATTTAACAACTTTTTAAACAGTGCGCAGAGTTGGAGCTCATCGGAGCAACTTGAAGAAACAGCTATGTCACCCACTCTGAGACGTGAAGCTGGGTGTCTTTGCCTTCCTCCACTGACACCTGCACACTGCCTTTCACATGCTCTGCCGTCAGAAGCGCTCCTGCAGGACAGAGAAGAACATTCAGTGTTAAGAGTTTGTTGTGAATCTGTGTGAGTCCTAAACCAGCTGCGGTCAATTCTGTTTCAGAGAAACTAAAGGAGTTAAGTCAAGGGCACTTGGACTTGCGTTTGGATTCTTAAGTGTCTTTGGTGAAAAACAACCTTGACCTATATGAATGCCAATCTTCACATCCATTTTGAAAACTGGTTGAACTGGTCCTCTGAAGCAGAGCATGTTCACTCCAGTGTGTCATGCTACTCTGTAAGATGTAATCTCTGTCCAGGTGCTGCCTGCCTTACGCAGTAGCTTTGCAACGTGTTAGTACTCAAGTGGCTTTACAGGAAACCACTCGTAGTTCAACATGCATTTATACATCACCTTCTGACCACTAAAAGCGTGTTATACTACGTTCCAACATTTACCCTCTCCATACACTGATGGCAGAGACTGTTATACAAAGTGCCCATTCAAACAACTATGGCACAGCCATCCAGACTTCTGTGGCGACTGTGGCTCAGTAATGAGCAGGGTCATCATTCCATCAGAGGGTCGATGGTTTGATCCCCGGCTCTGCTAGCCCATGTCGATGTTTCCTCAGGCAAGACACGTAACCCCCAAATTGCTTCCGTAGCTGTGCCTATGGAGTGTGAATGTTAGTTACTTCTGATGGGCAAGTGAAACCGTAGGCCCTCGCATCAGTGTATGGATGGGGTGAACGATGTCCTGTGGTGTTAAAGCACTTCGAGTGGTCGGAAGATTACAACAGGCCTGTACGGTTACGGTCCGTTTACTTCGGCAGGTGGACTGGAAGAGCCGTGGAACTTGCTCTATCTCCTGAGCCTCAGTCACTCCAGGCACTCAGCATTCCTGATTTGCCAATCGTCCCACACCCTCACAGTACATTTTAACATTAGGAATGTCGTCGAAGAGCTGCAGAGATGGATTTGACTTGTTTTAGGTTCACCTCTCCAGAGGAAAACTGAGATTGTGGGCACCACTTCAACCACTGACTAATGATGGCCCGCCATTACAATTATTAGGAGCAAATGAAACGTCTACCAGCGATTATGCAAACACGATGCAGTCCTCCATCCGACCCTCCACGTTTCAACGCGCTTGCATCAGCCTGCTGTGTTTACTAGGAACGCGCAGGGCGCTGTTCAGCAGCTGTCACTTGTGGTGCAGAAAGCCCCGACACTCTCCACCCTCTGGGAAGCTTTGGCCTGGCTTCGCTGACCACGACCCGGTGAACAATCACACGACGATACAATACATGTAGGCAAACATGTAGCTATGAGTCTTAATCCAACCCCACCCAGCTAACGGACACTGCGTCAACTGATACAGCAACTACGTGTGTGTGTTTTCTCCACGTGTTATTTTCCAAGTTCATAAAGCATCGGTATTGCGTCATTCATTGCGTTACATCTTGTTCTCAGGCATCCCACGGGGACGAACGGACATCGGCCGTGTGGAGAGTAACGTGTCCGCTGTCATTAACCGGACCCGTTACCGACCCGTCCGCACGTCGGGCAGCAGAGTGCCACGAACACAACTCGGCTCCCGTCAGCCGCAGACCCTCGTCAGCTGGCTAACATCATGCACGTTAACTTATATGGACATTCAGCTACTTCAATTCACACCGGCCTATAATTCACTTCGCAGACGACCTCGTGCTGCCTCGGTGTCCATCCTCGAGTTGCTATCTCCTAATCGGTTGGTTCCAATATCAAAATTGGCACAATTACCAACAATAAAAGTTAACTTTCAATATTGTCTTATGGATTTCATATTCGTGTTAATGTCTTCCGTCTCTACCAAGTCGCAACGTCCGGGTCCAGAGTCTTTACTCGTCTTGGACACGGCTATTACTTGCATTGTTATGACACGCAGATACACATTAAAGTGCTTCATATTTAAATAGGTAGCTAGCTAACGGCTAACAGCTAGCTAACTATTACCCGACCCGGTGAAGTATTTATTCAGTCGGGCCGCAAGGCTGCAAACTCACCGAGCGGCGGATTGCTTGTGTTAATGGTGAGGTTTAGCGCCATACTGTGAAGTCCTTCTTCCTTACAAATGTGCACTGTTTCAGTAACGTCAACCGAGCAACACTCCGGTAGACTCGAGACCACACTGCTCACCAGAGCGCCCCAGCGGAACCAACGCGAGACGAGCCCGATTTAGATTTTACGACTGCTAATCAACAAAGTCTTGGGTGCGCAACACTGCCCCTGCTGGTCAGGAGTATGAACCGACAGGCACAGAACACAAAGCAGGGTATCACATCGTAGAGTTTGTGATAACAAGTTTAATACAATTACAGATACAGACACAACATAATTAAAATATGAATGTCAACGGATTTAGTCATGTGTACCAACCATTATTATATAAACCTATGAATGAGTTGCTGGTTTGTATTTACGTCCCGTCGTTGAGACGGAACTATATGTACAAAGAAAAGGCAGGAAAAAGAGTTTCGACCCGGACACGTGTTCCTTGGGCACCTCCTGAATGTGTGGTTTGTTACACGGGAATGCATTAAGTTCGTTTTGCGGTGGAGCGACAAGAGTCACGACATCATTCAGCTGCACTGCTGCTCACCAATCTGACTTGGTAAAAGTGAAATGCTATGCGCGGCCTTTATGCTACGTCACTTACGCTCTTCATAACAATAACAAAGTGATACCATCTTACATTTGCTAATTGCCGAACGTGCACGATCGGTTTGTGTTTACTGTGTTAATCGTTCGTATAAACGATTTTGTATGCTCTATATTTGCGTCTAATTAACATTTTGCCCATTTTTGAACGATTTCATCGAAGCATGCTTTTGTTGTTATTGTGCAATATTATGTAAACACACTTGTAGGCGCAGCAGTTAGTCCCACGTTATTGACTTTGCATTTATTATAAATAGCCTAAATGCTGGCATGCTGTCACTTGTTTAAAATCTAACCCGTCTCTATTCATTTATTTTTTTAAATATATATAAATAGTAATTGTCACAAATCTGCACCAGACTGGTATAATACGTTGGCTCAAAGCCTCTCTGTTCTAAGAGCTATCAGTTCATATGTTTGGTAAAACACCTGGAGCAAGTTGGTGACCACGTCAAAGCAGGGTGAATTTAAGCTGCATTTAATTTGTGCTTGGTCTTTTAAATGTTGGAGCTCTCCCCAGATTCACTCTCCTCCTGATGCTTGAACCCTCTGTATCTCTGACCAGACATGTCTCAGGACAGTCACCACGGCAGGTGGAACATCTCCAGCAGTGATGACGATGACGAGGCTGTCCCTCTCTCTGGGACTACAACATCTGAGTCCCGCCGACCCGCTGCATCCGGTGAAAGCTCCCATCGACCCCCTTCCCCCCGGAGCCCCAGACTAGAAGCAGCCACTGTGGACGTGAAACCAGAACCAGCTCACGCCCCCGTGTCCTCGCTCGCCGTCGGCTCAGAGACCGAACGACCGGCATCGACAGACCAGTTGATTCCTTCGAAGTATGAAACCAGTCCGTCGTTGGCTGGAAAGCGGAAGAAAGAGGCGTTGGACGGCGCAGGCTGGGCTCTCTCGGATAGCGACGATGATGATAGCGATGTGAAGGGGAAGAGCCTCGGTATGAGGGCCCCTCCGAGCCCCAAGACAAAGAAACCCAAGGTGGAGACTGAGCGACCCCCGAGTCCCTACGGTCGCGTCTACGACATCGACGAGCCAGAGGACTTCTTTGAGTCCAGTATTCCTCGTTTGAGTGACAAATACAGGTTCTACCTCAACAAGGTCACAGGTCTGGACAAGAAGTACAACAGTGGGGCTCTGCACATCAGAGGTGAGAGGAGCTTCGTTTGGTGCAGACAGATTAGAGAGAGGAACAATAAAATAGTGTTTTTCATGGGAATGTTGCAAGTTTAAAATTACAAGTGTTTGACATCACTCATTCTTTTCCCCTCCAAATCTCCTTCAGTGGAAGTTGCTCAGTGACGAGAAATAGCAACTAGGATAAGCTGAGAATGCTCTCTGGGTCAATATAGGTTGACTATCTTTTTTAAATGAGCGAGAATGATTTCTGCTTGTGTGTTAGTACTTTTTATATTTGTCATTTTACCAAATGGCAGCAGGGAAACCCTCTAGTAAGATGACGGTTCTAGTTTCTTGCCCTGACTGCAGATCTCTGTTCAGAAATCAGTATACAGCATAATCCATTATAACCTATTCTAGTAACCGTTAGTTTTTCTTTCATCCAGACATCCTCTCGCCATTATTTGGGACCCTGAAAGAGTCTGCTCAGGTGAGTTAACTTATGTCCTGTGTTTAAAAAAAATATGTTTGCCACACAAAACCTCCTGAGGATGAATCCACTAACTTCGGAGATCATGTGAATATTCATCACTTTAGTGATCCTTTAACTTTTCATCAGGTCAAAAATACAAAACTACTCTCACAAAATTCCTCAGTCTGAAATATGTTTAATTTATTATCAATATACCTTTTTAGTTTGTGAACCACAGCTGTAGACTGCAGCAGATGTGTCCATTAACACCAATGCACTGTCTTCTCTTCGTAGTTTAACTACTGCTTTGATATTGCCTGGATGGTCAAGCAGTACCCATCAGAGTTTCGGTAAGTTCTGCTTCTGCGGGTTCTGCAGACTGAGTTAGTTTGTACTTTTGTTTTTACAGTGACTCGCGGTCTAAAGGTAGATTTGTGTTGCGTTGACAGGGATTGTCCAGTTCTGATCGTCCACGGAGATAAGAGGGAGGCCAAGGCCCGGCTGCTCCTGCAGGCGAAGCCTTTTCCCCATATTCACTTCTGTCAGGTGCAGACCACCACAGGAGACCGCTGGTCCATTTGTCTCATATGACATAGACTGAGCTATCAAGTAGGATAGTCATACTGACATACTCCTGTTAGTACGTCTCCAGACTGATGTGGTGTGATTCTCCCTTACAGGCCAAGCTGGATATTGCTTTTGGAACTCACCACACGTAAGCATTTCTGTCCCTTTCTGGCATCATGCCTGCTCTTTTTTGTCTTTCTTTCACATCTCACATCAGTTTCATATTTGATTGCATCTTTATTTAAGGCTCTTACGATTTTTGTCCACACTTTAGAATCGAACCAAGTCCCAGTCACGTCGTCGAAATAGGTCTGCCATTATTGCACTGTTACCATAAACGTATACCTTATGGGAGTACTTGTAAATTGTAAGTTCTGGCTGAAATGATTATGATGAATGTGTGCGGACCATGCAGGTAGGGTCAGTGGTATTGAAACTGCCGAAGGTAACTTTGTATTTTACTCATTTAGTGACGTACATTGCCAATTTAGCAGGTTCCTTTACTGTATAAAGCAGAACATTGTGTGTCTTTGTGCAGGAAGATGATGTTGCTGTGGTACGAGGAAGGTTTCAGGGTCATAATTATGACTTCTAACCTCATCAGAGCCGACTGGTACCAGAAAACACAAGGGTGAGTCTGTCTGTTGGAGAAGGGATTGTTACCGAGGCTGCGCACATCAATCCTTCTTCAGCAGCCTCTGGGACAAATGAAATACTCCAAACTTGAGAAACGACAGTAGCTTCATGTTGTTTCCAGTTGCCCCCTGAATATACGTTTCCCTCAGGATGTGGATGAGCCCCGTGTTTCCACGGTTACCAGAGGGCAGTGATGAGAGCGCGGGGGAGTCTCCGACCTTCTTTAAGAGAGACCTGCTGGAATACCTGGCGTCGTACCGTGCGCCAGAGCTCGAGGTGTGGATCCGGCGAATCGGGGAGCACGACCTGTCGGAGGCCAGGTAAACGCGAGGCGTGTGCTGCTAAATGATGGCGCGTTGTGGGGGACTACAATATCCGGATCAACTCTTAACCTTCCACACATATCATCTATATCACTAGGGTTTATTTGGTCGGCTCAACCCCAGGGAGATATCTCGGCTCGGACATGGAGCGCTGGGGCCACCTGAGGCTAAGGAAGGTAAAGAAGTTTCCTCTCTAACTAGTTAATAACAGCCTAACTTGGGGGTAAAAATGTATTTGGCAACAACGCTTCAAAAATGGAACGAAATGTAACAATTACCACGTGGTCTGTAACTGATGTATTTATTCTTCTTATTGCATTAGCTGCTGTATGACCACACAGATCCTGTTCCCGGGGAGGAGAGCTGGCCTGTGATTGGCCAGTTTTCCAGCATCGGCTCTATGGGACTGGATAAGACCAAATGGTTGACGGGTGAATTTCAGCGCACCATGACCACGCTGAGGAAATCTTCACTCCGCTCAGACCCCCCCATGCACTTGGTACGGTCCCTGGAGAACACACTCCGACCCTTGCTGGTGTGATGCAGCAGCGTTACAATGCACAACGAGATGATACGATGCTAATTAGGTTTGCTGCTGCTGCTGCAGCCGTTACGTTCTCAAATAGAAGATAGCGTTTGCCTCAGCTTTAAAGTGGTAGACGGTTTGTACATTTCCTCCCTGCAGGATAATGGATTGTCTGAAACCAATTTGTAAAAGGTTTCAGACACAATAATGCTTAATTTGAAGAGTGAACCCCTACCAGCCCCATTGGCACTGCCTACTCATCTCTTGCATGTAATGCACTGTGTGTCTGAGACGGGAATTAACATAACTACTGAAAGAATAAACAATACTTTCTTGCTCTTGCATCTAAAACATCATACAAAAAACAACAGAAGCAATAAACGACTATAACTCACTGACGTCAGTTACCTGACCTTTCCTCTACCCATGCTACTGACCTCGGCCTTAACCATGATCCTGTAGATGCCACGTTTGGCCACAGTTCAGCACAAGTGGCACATCTTTGCAAACAAGCCGGTGATTGTTTTATCTTTTACAGGTGTATCCATCAGTGGAAGACGTGAGAACTAGTTTAGAAGGCTATCCAGGTGAGCAATGTTTAACATTGTTGTTATTATTTCTTAATAACGTCATGTGTTGTAGAGGTCACAATCTTTACTAAATGCAGGTAAAATGCACAGCATGATCACGTTTGCGGTCATTTAGTGTTCTTTAAAAAAACTAAACTATTTGTTAATTGAGTCATCCACCTCCATTATTTAATTACTTGATTGATCCAGCATTTGATCATGTGGTGATTGCGGTACATCTCCTCTGTCCTCCAGCGGGAGGCTCTCTTCCCTACAGCATCCAGACGGCTCAGAAACAACTCTGGCTCCACTCCTTCTTCCAGTAAGGTGTACTTCTATTAACCTCTGTGAAAACATCATTATATCTTATAATACACAACACCCATATTGCAAAATGACTGTAGCTGATCACACCGTACATGGTTACTACACACACTGTGATCATTTGAGCTTTGGGCTATGTACAAATTGATTTAAGCTTATTTACTTGACAGCCTTATTCGCATGTATACATTATATTAAGTTAAATTCCACAGATTCATAATGTGTGTGTGTGTGTGTGTGTGTGTGTGTGTGTGTGTGTGTGTGTGTGTGTGTGTGTGTGTGTAGTCGTTGGAAAGCCACTGCAACAGGGAGGAGTCATGCCATGCCACACATCAAGGTCTACATGAGGGCATCACCAGATTTCACCCAGCTTGCCTGGTTCCTCGTCACAAGGTGTGTGATTTATATTTGTTGATTTATTTTTACTTTTTTATTATTATGTATGTGTCTTTCTGATCATATCTTGCATGTTTCTTACTGCGGAAACTGTTGTCCTAAATCGTACCATTAAAGTTGATTCAAGAGTTTCACATTTAAATTCATTCCGAAGAACTTTCACTAGATTCTCACTTTCACTTGTAGGCATCAATCCTTTGTATTTTAAGAGTTTTTAATTTTTTGTATAAAAACAAACTTATTTTTCTTATTGTGAATCAACACAAAGACAACTTTTGTGCTGCGTTCTCGAGAAATTTTAAATCCCATGGTACTGAAAAAGAATGTATGTGCTCATTGCTCATTTCAGACTTTCAATGTGCTGTATTGAAACATTTAAATGTGCATTTCAGTGCCAACCTGTCCAAAGCAGCCTGGGGGGCAATGGAGAAGAAGAACACCCAGGTGATGGTGCGTTCATACGAGCTGGGAGTCCTCTACGTGCCCTCTGCCTTCGTAAGAACAACCCCGTGGCAACAGATAACACGTGCTGGACAACACTGAGCCGATGTAGAGTAGTAACCTGTGGTTGTCTCCTTCCAGGACATGAAGACCTTCCCCGTTCACAAAAGTCCATTTCCTGCCTCCGACTCCACTGGTTTCCCTGTGCCCTTTGACCTCCCCCCCACATGCTACTCTCCTAAAGGTACTGTGTGTGTGTGTGTGTGTGTGTGTGTGTGTGTGTGTGTGTGTGTGTGTGTGTGTGTGTGTGTGTGTGTGTGTGTGTGTGTGTGTGTGTGTGTGTGTGTGTGTGTGTGTGTGTGTGTACTAGATTATTCTGTGAGTCTGATGGTTGAAGAACCACATAGTCTCTGCTGATTCTGCTAATTTCTCTCTGCAAATGATGAAATGTTAAGGTCTAAATGTCAACGCTGAACTCTGGTCTTCAAATCCCATGTGCAGCAGCTTTAGCTTTGAACTGCAGTCACAGTGTCATCTAGTGGCTAGAGTTACTTTAGCATATTTTACTAATATATTGTATGATTAGTTCAATTCAAAGCATATTGTGTCCTATAGTTTTTTTTAAAGCCATAGCTGTTGATGATATTATTTATTTATATATATATATATATATATATATATATATATATATATATATATATATATGTATGTATGTATGTATGTATATATATATATATATATATATATATATATATATATATATATATATATATATATATATATATATATATATATATAATGTCACTGATCTCTTTTTTTTCAGATCAGCCTTGGATCTGGAACATCCCGTACAACCATGCTCCCGACACACATGGCAACGTCTGGGTTCCCTCCTGAGCACATATAGACCAACCTGTGTTACTTTACAACTGCCGGTTGTAATTGTCGTTACTGTAGCTGTAGTATGTGTTAGTTGTAACATTTATTTTTTTATATTTTGTACCGGACTGTAGACTGACGTGTTTTCCACTAATAAATTCAATAATGTTCTCATTGCCCAGGTGTGGCGTTAAGATTTGAATGTGAAAGCACTCACCTTTTTAGTTTGTGTTAAACATATTGATTTCATTGGATTAGGATCTTTATTTTTACACGAGGCCCGTCCAACAAAGCATCACAGCGTGGACGACAGGAAGCTGTCTTCCCTCAGTGATTAATTTATGAATGTGTTTGTGTTCTTTAGTAGGTAGCCAAACTATGAGCAGCGAGGTAACATCTATATCCTTTTAGAGGTCAGGTGGGATCCTATGTTGGCTCCTAACTCCTAATGCTGATTCAGCAAAGTGTCTGCTCCCGAATATCATCCTAAAGTTGCTTCAGACAAACTGATTTTACTTCATGAAACATGCAGAGAGTTAACCGTTTGTGACACGTTTCCTTGTCGTGCAGCAGCGGTGGTCGGCCCGCAGCTCCTCTAACCTACCAGGTTGATAATTGTATTCCTTCGGTCCCCCAGGTGTTAATTTGTCACAGATTCAGCAGCTAGAATGCAAACCAGCAGGGCTGTCTGTGTAATGAGTGTCAAGTGTCACTGATCTGGCGAAAAGGTCTGTCTCACACACGCACATCCCTCTGTTCCTGATTTACCACTGGCATTCTGGGTAAAGGAGTTCTAAGACCCTGTTATCGGCTTCGAAAGATTCTCAAGTAGGAAAACTGGTCCTTTTTACTTTTTCTCCCAGAGGGCTGAGAATGAGTGAGGATGCAATATGTAACTAAACTGTAGTCCCACCTGTTTAGCAGCTCCAGGACAAGACACCAGGGGAGAGCTTTTAACCACAATTAAATAATATTGACCTCTGCTGGATAAAACAAAAGTGAGTGTAGTTATCTAAATGTGTAACAGGAAAAGTATTTTAGATCGAGGAACAGACGCTAAGTAATACGTGTCGGTCCTGGAGCTGATCCAACGCAGGATCCACACACGTCGTCTAACACGCCCGGGACCTCCCCGCCGTCCGCAGGGCGAACACACAACTCGCCGTCTGCCTCGACTCACGCAGCTGAAGCGTTGCGCCTAACAAACTGGCACCGCGTACAGTAAGTTCTGTAAACTGCGACTCCCGTCGTTCCTTGCGTCATTGTGTCAACATGGCGCCTGTCTGCCGGACAAAAGGCGAATCTGTCTGACGGAGGATTGAAACCCAATTAGAGACAGAGGAGACATTTTGGGGAAACTGTCAGTGTCCGTGTGTCCTGGCGGCCCGAGGCAAGAGCTATATGGTCAAACACACGTCTGCGGGGGCTCTTGGACCGGAATATTAAGGTACGTGAAGTCCTGCCGCTCCAACTGCTGCAGCTTTAGACACGACCCCGCTAGCCGACGAGACGTTTCCTTTTTCTCTGCGCGGCGAGAACGGAAAACTCGTTTCACTCGGCGCTGCTCGTCACTAAACGGTCTTATCAGGACGATAAACAGTCGGCGTCCGATTCGGCGTGCACGTAGTCCACTAGCAAACACTTCATCAAACACAATGTCAACTTTCCCAGTTGCTCCACCGCGCTCGCGACCGCGCTGCACGGCGGTGTTGAAGTGGAGCGGTGAACCGCGGAGGACGAGTCGGGGAACGGGCGATTCGGCCGTGCGGGGACCGGGTCGGTGTGCGCGACATGCGCCGGACGGAAGGGTCGTCCTTCACCGTCCAGAAACACGTCTGAAGACACCCTCTGTCTGGCATGCCGTTTCCCCCAGAGCCACGAGGGAATTACAATCTACATTTCCCCAATGGGGTTCGGCGTAGAAGTCGATGGAGGGAGCTTTCTCCATCGGGGCGACCGCCACATTCAGGGGTCGCCCCCATTGTTTGCTCTGCGGCCACGCGAGCAGCTTTTCCGGGTCACATTTCGGGCTCAGTTTTGAAAAGTCGCCTAGCGCAATTTAAATGACTCGTCCTCCGGGCTCAGCTGGTGCATGTCTGCGACCAGGGTTCAGGTCAACGCTATGCCACGTCTGGTTGTGGTCACCGGGGGTCAGCAACAGAGCTGCGGGTTCTCCTTCACATGCTGTGGACAACAATGAAAGCCCGTGTCTTGAAATGACGTTTGTGTGGAGGGTGTGAGGACTGAAGCTGACCATGAGAGGAAGCCTGGAGAGGCGATGCTAGAGTTCATTGACGCAGCCCCATGTCATTCTCTGGAGGGGGTTCTGTGTCAGAAGCTCTGTGCTCCACCAGGGAGGTCAGAGGTCAGGTCAGGTTCACCGAACACCTGCTATCACCTGGGGCTGATCTCTGAAAAAAGTTGAGTCAGCGTCATGCCTTTTTACTAGACCCTCTGTCTCTAAATTTAGAAACATCCTAGTTTCCTCTATAGAACAATCTAAACTACAAGATCTGATCTGGTGTTATCCGATGAGGGGCTTCTTCCTTAATGTACTAATGCTATATTAATGAAGGGCATGCTGCTGCTGCTGGAAAGGCTCGCTTAATGTACCGAAAGTTTAGTGAGCATTGAGCTCTCTGGTTCCTGTGGGAGGGAGCTCGGAGTCCAAACCGACCGACGGCCAAATAAATGATTCTAACAAGTTCCCTACAATAGGAGCGCTGGTGCGATAGGAAAACACTAGACTCGACTTAATTGATAGGAGCACAGAAGGGGAAGCAGTCAGCAAGTTCCACTCATGCAGAGCGGTTTCTTTCCAAAGCCACATCTCTAATTAGTCTTCCTTTGACCTCCTCCTCCTGTGGTTTCCGCTCTGCTCAGGGAGAACAGTAAAAATGTAACTGAACATCAACGGATATTGTATTGTAAAGTAAATCACAGCGTTAAAAGACGGAATCAACTGGATCGACACGTGAGAAAAGGAGGCCCAAAGGGAAGCAGGGCAGCTGGTTGGCCTCTCGTTAAGTGCAAGTGAAAACACCTGAGGGGGGGCAGTGCCTTCCAGGCAGGAGCCTGCTTCATCCCGGCTGCCTCAAGCGTGGTCACGTGATCGCAAATAAAAGAAATGGGAGACGATGGGAAAGCAAAAGTGCGTTGTTTTGTTCAGAAGTGTCTATTTCAGGGCAGGTCAGCACTTTCTTGCTCTTCACTGAACATTAAATAGCTGCAACTTCAGAGCACGTCCTTGCGAGGCAGCCGCCGGTCTGATGGGGACCAGTCCATCAGCACTCGCGTCCATTTGCTTTATTCTTTAACGTTCTAAATTAGACGGCATCTGGCCACCTTTTCAGTTTTGTTGTCGTCGATTCCACAATTCACAAGTGTGCGCCGAGCATTACTAAACACGGTACCTGGTCATTAAAGAAAATGGAAGGTCTTCGAGCTGTCGCTCTGGCCAAACGCAAGCAGTGGCCAGAATGACCTGGAAACTATGAGGCTAAAGAAGGCGGGGTTGATTCCAAGTTACTTGTTTGGGCGTACGCCGGCCAGCGGTCCGCACAATGAATATGAATCCTAATCCCATATCGATACGTTTCCCTGCATGCTCAGGGAAAAATGTTGCATGAACCACCGACACTGTACTTGTTCCTCGTGACACGCTTTCAAACCAAAGTGTTAATTGCACCAGTTTTGTGAGTCGCTGCGGCAACAGCCGTGTGGGAAGACCGCAAACAAGGCTCGACAAGTTACTGAGATAAGTGAAATCACGTCGTGCTTCATTTGCAGCAAGATACATCGTTGTCATGAAATGAAACCCGAACGTTGGAGCCCAGCATTTCCCTCGAATTCAGCCGCCCTGTATGGGACCGCCGTATCGCTCCTAACTTCATATAGCGTGACTCATCCTCTGCAGCAGTGAAAGAAAGTATGCAGCTTGGCTGCCTGAGATGTACATTTTCGTTGGCATTTTTCCCAAGACACACACACACACACACACACACACACACACACACACACACACACACACACACACACACACACACACACACACACACTCACCCTCCTCTATAAGTGTTGACATGTCTGCTCTGCTGACTTTGATTCTCTGCTGTGGCCTGTTTTTCTTCTCGGCATCAGAAAGAAAAGCATCAAGACAGATGCGTTATTCTCTCTCTCTCTCATTCTCTCTCTCTATTCTGTTATTACAAGCGCTGTTATTTATTTTTTTTCCTTTAGAATTTATATTAAATCAGTGTGTTTGTTAGAGAGCATGGTTGTGGTTTGAATAAATACCGTACGTTACATTAGTAGGGCCATATTATATGAATATTGGGCTTGGAAACAAATCCCCTATGATAAAAGCCGTATTTAATCTGTAGGAATGCATTGTATATCTGGATAGCAGCTGCTGAACTCTGATGTCTGACTGTGTGTGAATGAAATGTGTGTGTGTGTGTGTGTGTGTGTGTGTGTGTGTGTGTGTGTGCGCGTCCGCTGTAAATCTGCAGGCAGGAAGCTAACAGATGTGACCGTTCTTCCATTTTGTTTTTTGATTGCCTCTCCTTGACGTGGATGTGAAACTCAGTTTGTAGAAAGGTCATCAATGAGCTAAACAAATATTTTGGAGTAGAAAATGCAGATTGTCCTTTGAACAAGCTCCATTTTTGACAATATTCATGGTCACTGTTCTTTGGCCAAGAGCCTCTCGATGTGCACACGTGTTTATTTCATGTCTAGTTCCTCTCTCTCCCTTAATAAGGAAGTCACAATAAGATTAAAAACCTCTTTTATATGTAAGACTTTGGCAAGACGGGGTCAAATAGCAGCGACACATAACAGGACAGGAACATCAGATAAGTTTAATTTAATTGAAAGCGGTTGAGGCTCTCCAGCTCCAGCTTTGCTTGCGGATCGCTCCAGGGCGGTCGTGGAACAGACTTGTTCTTTTGACAGCCTAAAATGAAGCCATTTGTGCAATTTGAGATAACGACAGTGGGTGACATTTAGGGGGACTTATAGTCTCCGTGTAACTACGACCTGCAACCTAAGAATCCATTATGTTTTTGTTAGCTTAGAAAAAGCTATTTATATCTCCACAGTCCTCTTCACGGAGTCCGGCCATGTTGCACCGCCATGTTTCCAAAGCGGGTCAGGAGGGACGGACTGAACACGGCCTAGCCAGAGCCCGCTGTGTGGCCCTAAAGTAACGGTTGGGTACCGAAACTCGGTATTCAACGGGCCCCGGTGCTAAACTATTAAAGACCGTAGTATTGATAAGCCTCAAAGTTTTGTTTATCCAAACTTTGTAATGTTTTGGTGTCACGTTATCAGCAGGCTGCAGTGGCCGTCTCCTCTGCTCGTGGTGTCGGGGCGCTCCACCACACAGAGGAGCAGCTCCGGGAACCAGGTGGAGGGAACAACAATATGCGTGTTACTATACATGCGATTAAACATTGGCAAATGAAAAAGTCTATACTTTATCAATACATCTGTTCAGCGAGCATGAACATGTAAACAAAAGCGAAACCTGATTCAATCGGCTGCGTCTGCAGTCTCGTCCACCGACCATGACTCCCACCGCCGCCGAGACACGTTTCCCAAACAACCGTTTCTTTTTCTAAAACAAAAGTCTGTACATTGGTCTGTATGTAGTTTGACTGCTTAGTTTGTTTGGTAAACTTGTGATCTGAGACAAAGCAGCCGTCCTCGCTGTCCCGGCAGAGGGAGGAGAACGGAAGACAGGAGGAAGGACTGATACTACCTGTTTGAGCTCTTCATTCACTTTTCTCAGGAATGTTAGTTATTTTGTTGACCAGTTAGATTTGATTCTAGTGAGATAAGACTTTATATAAGTGTTTTTGCTGTGGTGAAAAAATGACTGTTGTCGTTAACTCTTACTTAGAATTGTGTCTCCTGAACCAAGCTAACTCTTTTCATTGTTCTTTGTCGTCGTTTTGATCCCCTGCAGGATGTTCCAGCAGAGCGAGGAGCCTCGTTTCACCATCGAGCAGATCGACCTCCTGCAGAGGCTCCGGAGGACCGGCATCACGCAGACGGAGGTCCTCCATGCCCTGGACACGCTGGAGCACCTGGATCGCAAACATGGACACAAGTCGTGCCATAAGCCTCCCTACGTGCCTCCCTGCTCCTCCTTGTCGTCCTCCGGCGCCGGCGTCGCCTCCTCCTCCTTGACTTCCACGGCCACCCAAACAACTTTCCCAAACAACCGCCTCTCGCTGTCGCCCAGCAACCACTTTGACGCCGCCTCCCCGCCTCCGCCCGTTCCAGTGGCGTCGCCGGTCACCATGGCGGCGGTGGTCCAGAACGGCCTGGCTGCCGTCACCAACGGGAAGCTGTCGCCGCCCCGGTTCCCTCTTGGCGTGGCGGCACCGGTCTACGGGTTCGAGACCAACGAAGAGGACATCGATGTTGACGACAAGGTGGAGGACTTGATGAGGTAAGACCACACCGGACTCAACCGAGGCTCGGTTGGACCAGAGGTGGCTCGACCAGGAAGAACCAGGCCAGATTGATAGGAAATGGAAGCACAACTAAATGTTTTAAACAGTGTTATGCTTTCATAGTTAGTCGACCAGGGAGTGATGACACGTTGGTTTTTCTACCGTAAAAGTACTGAGTAAAGCCGAGTACATTTCCTCAGTGCATAAACTTGTTTGTACTAGTTGGCTGACTCCAAGTAGTATTTCCCCAGAGTGCCAAGAAACCCAACCTTGTTGCTGACAGTATTAGAGCAGCGACCATTGGATTACAAGTAGATTATGTACAGTTTGCCACAGCTCCAGTTCCCTGAATTAGCATGAAAATGATGATCATATTAATTTGTTTGCAACCCAAAGGCTGTATAAGTGGCTTTAAACCCCACTGGAAGCGTAAAGAATAGCAGACGGTAGGGCCTGATGCTCGACAGCTCTCGCTGAATCTCAAGGATTAATGCCTACACACACACACATGTACACACACACACATATTTGCACACACACACATTTACACACACACGCATACACTCTCACTAGTGCTCCTCATCTGTAGTCTGCAGTCAGACAGCAGCAATCAGAGCGGTATTGATTCAAGGGTGTGTGAAGATGAAATCAAAGCAGAAAGCAGCGAATATTACAGCAGCGTCTGGCGTCTGATTCCTGCAACACACTCGGCCTCGGCAGCAGCTGCTGCCATGAATATATTTATATAGGTATGTGGATTGCAGAGTTACTGCTGGTTTTAAGTGTGTTCTATGTGTGTCATGTCGGACTGTACTCTGTGGTAAACCAGTAGACTCCCCCCCTCCCATTGCTTCTAGGAGGGACAGTGCCATGATCAAAGAGGAGATTAAGTCCTTCCTGGCAAACAGGCGGATCTCCCAGGCCGTGGTCGCTCAGGTAACGGGTGAGTATCGACGTCCACCACACTTTCACCCACCTGCACCTGAACTGCCAGTTGACATGCCGACAGGCGTCCAGCTCCTGACCTACAGACCTCCCTCCTCCCCTCCCCTCCCATCCCCTCATCTCCTCTGCAGGGATCAGTCAGAGCCGGATCTCCCACTGGCTCCTGCAGCAGGGATCCGACCTCAGCGAGCAGAAGAAACGGGCCTTCTTTCGCTGGTACCAGCTGGAAAAGACCAATCCCGGTAACGCCACCCTCCACTTTGTAAGAGAAATAAGAATACAAATACGGTAAAGGGCTAAGATGTTTTTCAATAACCAGCTGCACTGAATGCACGACTGGCAGTGCTGCCTTCAATAACACGCAGCGCTTCTTAACGCTGACGGAGCACACATCCGTCCAATCAAACTGAGGAGGACAATCCTCGCTACAACAGAAGGGGAGGAGCTTGTTACCTGTTCCAAACATGTTGCCGTCGGACACCCGAAGACGGAGGCGCCAGTACACCAGGGCAGACAAGTAAATGGTACCCCAGCTCGTTGGTGTTAATCGCTGATTTGGACATGAACGAGGAGAGGTCTGGCAGCGGAGGACCGGCCTACAGGGTCCGGGTGTTGCAGACAAGTTTTAGTCAAAGGGTCTCCTCCGTCAGAGAAGAAGGCCGTGGTGTGTGTGTGTGTGTGTGTGTGTGTGTGTGTGTGTGTGTGTGTGTGTGTGTGTGTGTGTGTGTGTGTGTGTGTGTGTGTTTCTTTTTTAATGGGCGTCTTGAGATATCCCTGGTTACCAGAATACAAGGCTGTTTTCCTGTGATTGAACAATGACTACATTGTGTTCGGTCCAGACCCACACACTGGAATTTAGTCAGTTTAGTTCTCCTTGTTGGAGAAAAAGAAAAAAGCTGGCCCAGTGCCGTCATCAGAACCTCTTGACTTTAATTTGGTTCTTTGGCTCGATGCTCGACGATAAATGTCACGATTTTAATGAATCATTTTTTGTCCTTGCAACCTCATGGTTAAGGGTAAAGGTGCATAGCACATTTCCAATCTTCAATAATGACATTTCATCATTATATTTGTGATTTTTATATCTTGTGATCCGTACTTGCGTTGTGTGCGGCGTCTGAAATGCCTGCCTTTGTGACTTTAGGTGCCACTCTGGCCATGCGAGTCGCCCCAGTGGCCCTGGAGGACGTGATGGACTGGCAGCAAGCCCCGCCTCCGTTCGGCTCGGCCCCCGGGGGCTTCCGTCTGCGGCGGGGGAGCAGGTTTACCTGGAGGAAGGAGTGCCTGGCTGTTATGGAGAGGTGAGGAGGAGGAGGAGGAGGAGGAGGAGGAGGAGGAGGAGGAGGAGGAGGAGGAGGTGTATACCAAATTGGTTCAGGGATTATAGTGTGTGTGTGTGTGTGTGTGTGTGTGTGTGTGTGTGTGTGTGTGTGTGTGTGTGTGTGTGTGTGTGTGTGTGTGTGTGTGTGTGTGTGTGTGTGTGTGTGTGTGTGTGTGTGTGTGTGTGTGTGTGTGTGTGTGTGTGTGTGTGTGTGTGTGTGTGTGTGTGTGTGTGTGTGTGTGTGTGTGTGTGTGTGTGTGTGTGTGTGTGTGTGTGTGTAGCTACTTCATTGACCACCAGTACCCTGATGAGGCAAAGAGAGAGGAGATTGCCACCGCCTGCAACGCCGTCATTCAGAAACCAGGTAGGTCCAAATAGGAACGAATGACTTGGACTGAAATGGTAAATAGTGTAAATGTCATTGCTTGGTTAACAGAATAGTTTTAGTCTTTGCTTTTAGCTACTGAGATGAGATGTAGACCTGCCATGTCAAGCAGCCCCACGGTCCAAATGCAACGAGGTGGTTATGTCTAGTCCTGTGAGTCCTACTCTATTTCTGTAATGACCGAGAGGAAGTGAATGATCTTAGAGGAAAATCACTGTAGCGTTCCCTGTGTTTGTCCATCACTTTGTATACTGAGACACAACAGGAAGTGTCATTGGGCTTTTACAGCATTCACTTCATGAAGTCCACTGCAGTGCAAAAATAAAAAACAAGGTAACCAAACATGTTGCATCATGTTAACTCCTCTGCAGTTCAAACAAAGTATCTCTGATGTCCAGAGGACGGAAAATGCCTCATTTTGTAAAACCGCTAAATAAACACTATATATGAGTTTTATTTTACACAATCACCGAGTCCGTCCATTCAGGCCAGATCATGAATATCAATTATTTATTGAATGTAACTCTTCAAATACCAACAGTTTATTTACATGATGCCACTATTTTTTTTAAGGAACAAAACAACACATTTGATCATTTTCTGTATACTGAATGCCTGGGGATGTTATTGTTGTATGACGGATGCTTTAAAACAGCAGAAGTGATAGGAAGAATCTCCTCAGTGACAGGGTTATATAAACTATGTTGAAGAAAGAAAAGCAGCCGCTTTGAATCTTTAAACTCTTTGAATCTTTGAACAATTGAAAGAGACTTTCTGATCAGTGAAATTAGATGGGCTTGAATGAGCCTTAAAAAACACTCCCGGGGAGATGACTGAAGGAGTAGAGGAGAGAGACGCAGCAGCCTGGAGAGATCGCTCTCTAGTTGTGTGTGTGTGTGTGTTCTTGTACTTGGATCCCAGTGGGGACTTCTACCTGAGTGCACACAGACCCACGGGGACTTGTGTCCCCGTGGGGACCAAAACAGTGTCTAGACACGCCTCAGTTTTCTGGGAAACCTTTCTGTTGAATTCCTGAAAGGCATTTTCAAGACAAAAATACATGTGACTATGTATCAATGCACACCTAAAATGTACAGCACAGAATACTGCAGTCCTCATGAGGTCAATTGTTCCAAGTTTGTTCATTAAATTACTTTTAGTGGTCAAAAGTAGGATATCAACGTTGTGTGTGTGTGTGTGTGTGTGTGTGTGTGTGTGTGTGTGTGTGTGTGTGTGTGTGTGTGTGTGTGTGTGTGTGTGTGTGTGTGTGTGTGTGTGTGTGTGTGTGTGTGTGTGTGTGTGTGTGTGTGTGTGTGTGTGTGTGTGTGTGTGTGTGTGTGTGTGTGTGTGTGTGTTTTTTGCAGGAAAAAAGCTGTCAGATTTGGAGAGAGTTACGTCTCTAAAGGTCTACAACTGGTTTGCCAACCGCCGCAAAGACATCAAGAGGCGCGCCAACATTGGTAATGTCTGTCTGTCTGTCTGTCTCTGTCAGTTAGACAGCAGTGAATCTTTGTTGGGTTAAACTAACAAGATCGACAAAAGACCTCAACGTGACGCTGTGTGTGTGTGTGTGTGTGTGTGTGTGTGTGTGATTCCTTTTTATTAAGAACCATATATCCACTGTGCTGAGCAGCATCTCTAAATAAATCAATACACACACATAAAATAGGCTTTACTCATCAGGCCACATCCTAGTCGGGCGCTCTTTGCTCCCTGTGTGGCAGAGGGGGAAACTTGGATGCCATTTTGCTCTACACACAGGTGCTGTGGCATTCTGCACACACACACACACACCCACAAACACCTGGGTGTCAGCGAGGAATACGCATTATTCCCCTGACTCACAGACACGCGTCCTTTCTTGCCTCGTGCGACGCTTGAGGTCGATATGCTATGATGAGGTCTGTGTTTTTGAAGAAGCAGCCATCTTGGAGAGCCACGGCATCGAGGTTCAGAGTCCAGGCGGTCAGTCCAACAGCGACGAGGTGGACGGCAACGACTTCCCCGACCAGGTAACTGAGCAGCTCGGAGGTATGCGAGCGCTTTGTTTTGAGTCCACTCTGTGTCTCCTGTTTGAGTTTACACTTAGTCACGTATTTGACTCTGACATTATCAATCACTCGCTGCACAGAGGTCAGGGGGGTGTAGCGTTACGGCAATATTGTTGTGTTGGTGGAACAAACGGGTTGTTGTGTAACCCGTGTGCCGCTCGTTCACAGGGCTGCGAGGTGTCCTTATTTGACAAGAGAGCTTCAGCCAAGCAGTTTGGTTTCAGTCGAGCCGACCTGTCCTCTCCAACCCAGGTACAGCCTACAAAACACACACACAAAACACACACACGCACGCACACACGCACCAGGGTTCGTACGGTCATGGAAAACCTGGAAAAGTCATGGAATTTTAAAATGGTCATTTCCAGGCCTGGAAAAGTTATGGAAAAAATGTAAATCACAAAAGTTTTGGAAAAGTCATGGACATTTGTTATGATCACAAGTGTTTCTAAGATTTAACATGGATAGTAATGTTTATTATTTTAATCAAACTATTGTCTCTCATTCATTGTTTCGTTTAAGGTATATTGTATGCTTTGTAATTGTCAATGTTTGTATACATTTTCAAAAAGTTTTCATGTACACACCGAGATTTCAGTTTGGTCATGGAAATTTGGTTATGGAAAAAGTCCTGGAAAAGTCCTGGAAATCCACTGGTCAACATGTGTACGAACCCTGACGCACACAAAAGAAAAACATTCTCCTAACATTCCCGTTCTTTGTCCTCTCCTTGCTCAGGTACCCACGCTGCTGCCCAGCTGGTTTTCTGTCCTGAGCAGAGGGGGCTTGTCTGGACAGAGGGGCACCTCCCTGATTGGCCGCTCCCTCGTGTCAGGGGCGGTCCCTCAGGCGGAAGGTTCCAGGTTGACGGGCGTGTCCTGGTCCCCCCCGTCGCCCTCCCTCCAGGACGAAGCCACCATTCACAGCGCGCTGTCCGAGCCCCAGGACCCAATCGGTTTGGAGAAGGCGGCCGTCAATCACGGCGGCCACGCCCTGGCCAATCAGACGGACGGGCCAGGGGGCGGCGTCGGGAATGACATCAAGACGGAGACGCTGGAGGACGACTGAAACGGGCGGCGGACATTGGCGTTGTCAGAGCAATGAATGGAGCGGGATCCGAGGTGTGTTAATATGCAAGCAGATTTTATAGGAATGTAATAAGTGAAAAAGAAAAATGAAAGACCAAAAGTCGTGTAAAGCCCAACCCTGAGATACCTCCCAACCCTGAGATACCTCCCAACCCTCAGATACCTCCCAACCCTCAGATACCTCCCAACCCTCAGATACCTCCCAACCCTGAGATACCTCCCAACCCTCAGATACCTCCCAACCCTCAGATACCTCCCAACCCTGAGATACCTCCCAACCCTCAGATACCTCCCAACCCTCAGATACCTCCCAACCCTCAGATACCTCCCAACCCTGAGATACCTCCCAACCCTCAGATACCTCCCAACCCTCAGATACCTCCCAACCCTGAGATACCTCCAACCACCGACCTGCTCTGCTACGCTCTTATAGGATTTACTCGTATGTTATAATAGGAATGATGATAATAACAATACACTTTTATTTCTTAGAGTGCTCCCTAGCAGACTATGGAAGACAAGAAATGCCCAAACCAAGAAAGGGAAGTCACATTCTTTAACCATGACCCATGAGGGGAAGCACACACGGCCGTGTGCCGTGCTGGCCCTTTAATTCTTTGCCGATTTTGTTTTTCGGCATTTTAAATCTTCCGTAGCCTCGATGCGTCGAGCCGGTTCCACCGCAGGACTACACTGTATTTGACACGGGGCGCACTGTGATCACACAACTCTACAGCCTCAAAAGATGAAACGCCAGAGTTTGAAAGTCGAGTTCATTTCCAACTGGTCGTTCTTTTTAAAATTCTGTTGCGTATTTCATCACAGCTGGTTCCATTTCAAAGGTTTGGCTGTTGGTTCCTTCCATTGGAAGGACGGCAGAATGAGCTCCGCTCCACGAAGGTCACAACACTCTGTGGGCCTGTGGAAATGTAGAAAGGACCCACTCCTCCACCTCCACCTCCTCCTCCACCTCCTGCCCTGCTAGAATAAGCTTAATACATGGAAACAAAGACAGGAATACCTGGATGTTTAATATTTACAATTTGTATTTAAAAAAGATCTATCTGAAATAGAGTGGTTTAATTCCTTGTAATTATTTTAAGTTCCCCCAAAAGAAAATGACGCAACTTTTGAACGGTGCAGGTTTTGTCCGGCTTCCAGGCGTCACGTGACCGACGGGTCGAGGCGCCGCTGCTGCTCCTCTGGTCTCAAACATATTTCAGTTCAGAAAATGAAGAACGTTAAGGAACTTGATCTTTAGACTTTTTTTGTTCTTTTTTAATTGCACAACTTGAAATTGCATTAAGGAGTTCAAACCACATACATAGCTAGTTATCTTAATAACATATTATAAACAGACTATACATTCAACAGTATTTAAATATCAAGTTTTGGGTAGACATTTCACCATTTAAGCATTCATACTCTTTAATAATAATATATAATAATATTATTATCATACGCTTTTAAAAGCTAAATCTTCTTGTTTTCTTTTTGCTTCCATATTAATAAGTAACACAAACTAAAGTTACTCGATACATAACTGCATACACACATTTGAATGAGAATTAGAAACCCAGATGTCCAGGTGTTGTTAGTACGAGATGATCTATAATCAATACTGATCCGTCAGTTGGGAAGTATTACACAATGTAATGACACTGTTTAAGTGTAACGTGAATACATACATATACTACACATGAATGCATATACAGTATGTTATAGAAACCATGGAGTGTGTGTGGTGTATATAGATAGAAATATATATATATATATATATATATATATATATATATATATATATATATATATATATATATATATAATAATTAGTTTCAAATGAGAGAAAGCGTCTGTATGAGTCCGTCTTGTCGGTGAAGGTGAGGGACGCATTAGCCAAAGTATTATGTTTTTATTTAGTGTATTTTGAGTGTGTGCTGGTCATGGATGGAGCTGTGTGTTAAAGTTCTGCTCATCAAAGATGCATCAGATGTGTCGAGTTATTGGGAGGAAAATGCATTTTCCTTTAGTTCCGGCATACCCGTGTTTGTGCTCGCTATGCCACGTGTTCTAAACACACATTGTCCCGTTTAAATTATGTTTTCATTTCAAATGACACTTTATTGGATCGATGTCATGGTGCTTAGGCGTCCTGCTGTTCAGACGTACGATTGACCGGTGTGGACGACTGAAACACCAGAGAGGCAGCAGGGAGAGAGGAACAGGAGGATTTGGGAAGTGTTCTTTGGGAAAAGGACAAATAAATTAGTCAACTCAAGAAATATTGATCCCAGTACAGCCGTTGTAGAAGTCTTTTTAATTGTTTTTAATTGTTATTTCCAACCCACCAAGGATTATGATTGTCCGGTTCTGACCTGGGGGTGTCGCTGTGTTGTCGGCTAGGTGGCGAGTAGCGCCATCTACTGGCCAGAGACCCGTTATGAGGAGCGAGGGAGGAGTCAGCAGGCGGCCAATGGCAGTGTAGTGCGAGTCGCTGCGACCTCTAGATGTCCTTGAGCATGCAGCCAAAATATTGGGCAGTTTGCAAGATTAGCCGTGGACGGACACTGAGGCGCTCCCTCTCGCTCCCTCTCTCTAGGACCGATAAACAAAGCTAAGTGCACCTTTTTTATTGTTTAGGTTCCAATTGAAATGCTACATTTTATTGTAACCGAACGTTAACGCTCAAGTTCCATCCGACGTTGAAACGTCCCGTCTGTCTGCCTAAGAGTCGTCGCCGTGTACGTTGCTGTAGCGCGTGACCTTTCTCGCTAGTTAAAGAGCGACACAGCACCAGTTAGGAGATCCAGCACGTGAGAACGACCCGTCATGTTTTGTTCCCCGCGTGTACCCTACGTTTCTTCAGTTGAAGTGCCTTATTTATTAGCTGTGTTTATAACGCGTGGCCATGAGGAGGGACCTCCCCAATGGCAGGCACGTTCCTCACTGGCTGGAAACCAAGCAGAACCTGGATGCTAACCGCTTCATCCCCAGGTGCTCTACAGGCGAAGCGACTCGCTCAGAGCTCAACCAACTCAACACAAATACCTCACGTAACCCCGCTCAGAGATAAGCTACCCCCGCAGGTTCCTCCACGGCGGCCGCAGCGTGAATAGAGTCCAGGCCGTCGGGGGGGAAGTAACTGGAGACGATGTCTGACTGTGACGTGGTCGAGAGGCTCGCTGGCTGATCGGAGATTAGAAACGTCGGCGTCTCTAAAAGGGAAATTCCTTCTTGAACTTGAGCCAATAACTATTGAGTTTGAACATAAAAGGGAAATTCCACTCTTAAAAAAGAAAAGCAAATACATAATTCATAAGCTCCTGCTCCCACTAAGTCCGAGAGATGCGTATTAGTCGTGGTGGATACGAACTCGAGTCGTGTTACTTTCAGATTGAACGTCTTTGAGAATCAACGTTGTGTGCTGGATTGTTTTAACTCATTCGCTTTAAGCGTGAAAGAAGTCAGTAATGTCGCTTTTTTTGTCATCCGTGTGAATTATTTACACCAAAATATACTTCCAATTAAAGGGGTGGAACTTTTAATGATGTTTTTTATCTGCCAAGCAGAAGCCTTTGAGGTGAATCTAGGGGTTCATTTGAGACTTTGTGCTGTTTTTGAGATTATTTCAGGATTTTAAACCATTTCAGCGGCTGCCTTCACGGTCTTCTTTTGAAGTTGTACTTTTGCGGACCGAAGTGGGACATTAATGTGAATAAAGGAGGGCTTTTATTGTGAGAGGCATTTTAGAGCCAAACAAATCTGAAAGGAAAACTAAATGAAGAAACATGAGAATTCAAATGAATCCAAAAATAGTCCATGAGAAACCCCAAAATAACAAACGCAAACTCGCGATCTTTTATCTCGTTTCTGGTCGAGTTTCCGTTTTTGACCATGAACTGGCTCTTCACTTTGCCTTTAAGTGTTTATTCTCAATCAACTTGATTTGCAGCAAAAGTCAAAGTGGTCCTGAAAATCTAACACGGTAAAAACTTTAAATGACATGACCGCTGCTCTTCCAGTTAGGTTCAGCACCTTGTTTGACGTCATCATCGGTTCAGTTCTCGGTTCTCCGGCCTCCAGCCCCCCGCTGCCTTGCGGTTCCTCTAGTCTAAAGAAGGACGAGCTTCCATTCGCTGGTTCTCCACCGGAAACAAAAGAAACGCGTCTCGGACGCCATGTATTCGCTTCGACGTCCCCCCCCGGTGGCCTCCGGCCCGTCACGCGGCGAACGTGTTGCTCGGCGTGACGGGTCAGCGCCGCATGATCTCCATCTGACCTGAGGTCAGCCCACGAGAGCAACCAGACGCCTGACGCCTCAGAACTGAATGTTGGATGAAATTAGGAGTTTATTTTATTTTTTTAAATGTAAATGTTCCCGTTTTAATGTCTTCATTAAATCAGCCAATGACTGTAAATAAATACAGAAAAAAATGGTTCCAACATTGTATCATTCATGTAAAGAATAAACAACCCGAGTTGTTTCCATTTCGGCAATAAATGATGAAATGATTCTCTAAAGAATGAAATATCAAACCCCCGCAGGTTTGTTGTATCACTTCGACTTGATTTGTATCCCTTCGTTCTTTTCTATTTCAAGATTTAGTGCCTTTTTTGGACGGTAGACTGTTCTGTAATTGCTATGTGGAAGATCTGCATACGCCTTTTGTTACTTTTTCATCTGTTGGATAAACCGTATTTGTTATTTTTAAGGTGTTTTTATTGATATTCTATTTACAAGGGAATAAAAACGTGATCCGAGCCCATGCCGTGCGTCTTGTCTTGTTGTGCCAGAAAGCGTCCGAGTCGAATCAGAAATGTTCAGCAAGAGATTCAACGGTTACGTTGTTGAATAACAATAATAAACAAACTCTTTTAAATCTGCCTTTATTTTTCTCCTACCATATTACTGTTCAGATAATGATAAAAATGTATTATAATACACGTTTACTCTTTGGATTGCAGCATCGAATAATAAAATTAATCAAAACCCAAACTTGTGTACACACACGCAAACACACACACACACACACACACACACACTCACACAAAAGATTGGCGCTCACACCCCAAGACAGAGGGGGAAGTCCATTGTGTCCGCTGGTGTTAAAAACTGAAATTAGGTGGAAAATAAACCCAGTCTGAAATATAAGTTATAGCAAACCCTTCATCCAGACACACAGACACACACACACACACACACACACACACCACATTGTGTTGATACCAACTGCCTTTAAAAACAATTGCACCAAGACGAGAAGTCTTATCTACATCGTCGGCTGTTGAAATAATTGGTTATTGTAACAAAAACAAAGCTGCACTGAGACAGACTGTGTGGTTTATTGTAATATGCAAGAACAAACTGAGGGGAGCAGGAGGAGGAGGAGGAGGAGGAGGAGGAGGAGGAGGGGGGGGGGCACCAGTTTAGTAGCGAAGTGGGTTGAAAGTCTTTGTCAGTTTAAAAAAAAGGAAAAGAAAGAAAAAAGGCCTCAGGGAAGAAGTTGGCAGAAAACTCTGGAGACGAGAGTTAGCAACGACACAAGGAGGAGCCGCTCACGAGGAGGAGCCGCTCACGAGGAGGAGCCGCTCACGAGGAGGAGCCGCTCACGAGGAGGAGCCGCGTGGTGCTGACAAAAAAAAGAAGCTCAGAGCTGGAGGTGGGCCTCGGGGTGCTGCGGGGGGGGGGGGGCAGTGGTGGGCTGCGAGTCCACTGGTTCAGACCTTTTGGTGGTATATAAAATTCCCTGTGTTGAAGTCAGTCCCTCGAGCAAGGCAGTAATACAGGAGCTTAAATCAGGGGGGGGGGGATATGCAGGGACACACATCAAGAGAGGTCAAACTGGAGGTGGTGCTGAGGGTTGACCGTCACATAAATAACACTTGTGGCTTTGCTCTAATCTCTACGGAGCGGACACATCACAACCACGTCACCTCCACCCGGAGCACAACGCTCCTGTCTCGGTCCTCAGGGCCTTGTGGGAGGCTCTCCCTCTTGAAGTCTGATGTGAGCGGCACACGGAGTCTGATAAAGTAACGCACGTACAACGCGGGGGGGGGGTGGGGGGAGGGGGGGGGGGGCTTTGTGCAAATGAACTGAGGCGTCGTCGATATGGAAACAGCGTGAGGAAGGAACTCGGCCGCGTGGTTCTCTGAGGCACAAACACATACGAGGGACAGCCAGCAGCCTGAAGCGATCTCGAACCCCCAGAACCGCGAGCCCAGACCAGGACGGGAGAGTCCACCAGCCAGGGGGGCCTCTAGAACTAGTCCAGAGAGTTTATTGCCCCCCCCCCCCAGCTGAAATCCTAAAGTGTATCAAGGTAAGTGGCAGCTGGTGGTCATTTTCCCATCTTGGCAGGAACTCGCAGACATTACTGAGTCAGAGCCAGGTCTCTCTTTCTCACACACACACACACACACACACACACACACACACACACACACACACACACACACACACACACACACACACACACACACACACACACACACACACACACACACACACACACACACACACACACACACACACACACACACACACACACACACACACACACACACACACACACACACACACACACACACAGGAGTCCAACCTCCAAACCACTCCTCAAATGGCCAACTAATAACCTGCAGACAGCCACCAAGAGCAACGACCAACCAGCGGACTGCTGAGTCGGCATTAAACAAATGGATTAGGGCATCATCATGTCTCCTCCACCCAGACTACACCTTCTCTTCAGAAGCGACCTATGACTCCCCGCTCATCTTAAAGGCTCACCAAAGGGCCTTTTAGGATCTTTATAGGAGCTTTAGCTTCTCCGTCCGGGGTCAACAAAGAAAGAAGAGAAATAAACAAAACTACTGGAATCCCAATCTAGAGCAGAGGAGACGATCCAGAGCGTTAGATAAATCAACCGATCATTTACAGGTAGATTTTACAATGCTAATAGCAGCAATTTTCATTTAATCATTTGTGCAAAATAAAAATAAAAAGGCGTTCATCAATGTCCATGAGATAAATGCATGTGTACAAGCATTTAAATATAAATAGTAAGATTCAGGCCTCTCGAATTAAGAAGATGCATGATTTAAAAAAAACACGTATCCATTAAAAGACGATGAAAGTGCATTTATGTGCACGCCGTCCTCCGGAAGATGTGGTCATACGTGTGCATCACCGCATGAGAAATGTCTGCGTCATAGAAAACGCGTAGAGTAATAATAAGCACATTCATGTTCATCATCATCATCATCATCATCATCATCATCATCATCATCAGGAACTCAGAATAGTCGTTAATAAATGAGACATGGCACTAAAGTAACCGAGTGACGCCGGTCATGACGAAGAAATATTACTTTTTCATCGTCGACCAATCGGAACGTCCCCATCGCCCAACGCTTCACACGCTGACCTTAGTGGAGGTCACTCAAAAAGGACCACTGTCCTTCTCAGATGTAAAGCTCTCCCAGAGCTCCGGGGGACATGAAGACGACTCGGCAGGTCGCCTCACGAGGAAACCGCTCTCGTGTGTGAAGGAGGAGGAGCGCCCCTTCTACTTTAAGCGCTGGTCGCACACGGCGTCCACTGTCCTCGCTCAGTCTGGACACAGAGGGACGCTCCCCGTCAATATGTTTTTCCTTTTATCCCAGAGTCTGCCACATCACGATCCGGAGAACCTTCAGTCACAGCGTTCCTGCTCCTTCCCAGTTATTCTTCTCCCGTTTGGAAACGCAAAAACTAAAACGTATAGGAGCAAACCGATTCTCTCCCCGAGCGTCTACATACCTGCAGACCTTCTGCTGCCCAGCTCACTTTCCTCTCCCCAACACCACACATGCCCATTCCCACCGATCACCGGAGCGCCGCCCCGCCCCCTAGTGTCCAGACCCGGTGAGGCCGGCGTCATCGACAACCGTTTCCACGCCACTCGTTGGCTCGGGCTGCCTCTCCGCCCCGCCGCTCCTCGCCAACGCCTCCAGTGCAAAATCTACTTTTAAAGCCCATCACGAGCAACTTCCTCCCACAGCGGCTCGGCCCGCTGACGGACACGCCTTCTCCTGCCGTACAGTCTTCACCACCAACACACACAACAATATCAACGGATTTGTGCAACACTGTACATTGACAAACGCACACACGCACACATGCACACGCACACACACACACACACACACACACCTCATCCTTTCCCCTCCTCTGCGGTCCCTGAGATCACCTCACACTGCACGAGGCATTCTCCTCCACGAAAACACTGATAACACAAATTCAATTAAAGAGAAGATACAAATGCAAACCACGCCACGGTGAAGGCACATTCTGGGAGGAGCTATCTTCAAAACATAAGGAGGAGCCCAGGAGGAGGAGACGAGCCTCAAACAGATAATCAAAGAGTTCAGTCCCAGTTGAGGCTTCTGGGCCTCAGGAGCGAGACGTCGTGTCCAGGGATGCAAACGCACAGTGTGACTGGTCCCAAATATAAAAGGAATATTAATGTGTCTTTTTGTTGTTGTCAAAAGCGCATGATCGTGAGATGTGAAAGAATAACAAACGCAAAAGAAATATAAAAAATCTATTAAATATTGCTCAAAGTTCTGACTACGAATAATGTAGTGGATAGAAGAAACCAACGTGGCGAATATTAATAATCATAATAGCCAGCGTGGAAAAGATGAAGCCTTTTCACTCTAGAAGTGTTTTGTATTCATCTTAAAGTTTAAATATATAATCTCAGAATAGAACTGGGATTCTTTATAAATGACTAGTTTGCATCCCTGTCCGTCGGCTCGGAGCATCTCAGGGAAATGTTCCCACTCAGCAGTCTTCCCAGTGACCACCACTCATTTCCCACATGATGAACAGTCCTTCCACGGACTTGTACAAACTCTCTGTTGCCTTCGCTCTGCATGATGATCTCTTCATTGTCTTTATTGTCCTTTAGCATCCATTGCTCATGAATGGATGTAGTGAGTGTGTCTTTAAACAATAGGAGGGGAGGCAGTGTGTCAGTTCTGATGTTTCAGCCCGTTGCATAGCTGGGAGGAAGAAGAAGAGGAAGAGGGCTGCGGGGAGTTCATCTCTCCCATCCAGCTCCTACTCTCCCCGTCTCAACTGCTCCAGGACTTGCGGTTCTCCCCCCGGCGGGCGACGATGGCTTCTCCTCGCAGCACGGGGACGTAGGCGGGAGCAGCCGAGTCTGCCGCGCGCCGGCTGGTCGGATCGCGCTCGGAGAGCCGGTCCGGGCGAACCAGCACGCCGTAACCCGGTTTGCAGTGGAAATACCGATGACCTCCGACCGACCCGTCGTTTTTACCTGCGGGGAGGAAAACAGAGGAGGACATGAGCGTCAGCCGGATGACCTCGTTATTAATCTGTGGTCAGCTCCACCAATCAGAGGCAGTACTACAAAACTACAGTGCACTCTTTTACTCCATCCAAACATGGTGCTGGAGGAAGTGGTTTCTCATGTATCTACGTCATTTGTGTGTCGTGGCCCTTTAATTGTTTACTTACCTACAGGGGTGTCCAGTTCCACGCCCACCCACACTCCTTCAGCGAACTGCGTCATTCCCACATAACGCACGGTCCCGGCCTTATTGCTTCCTACTGTAACACACGCCCCTTCTGTCAGCCAATCGGGCAGCTCGTCATCCTGGCTGCACACGTCATCGTCCAGAAAGATTTCCAGCCTCTCAAAGCCTCCTCCTCCTCCTCCTCCTCCTCCTCCTCCTCCTCCTCCTCCTCCTCCTCCTCCTCCTCCTCCTCCTCCTCCTCCTCCTCCCGAGTTGACCAGCTGGGGTTCAGGGAAGGAGTGTTCTACAGTGCTGTTGTTGTGATTGGCCGAGCTGTGGGAGGCGGGTGGAGCCACGGCGGCTGTCTTGGTGCCACACTGAGAAGGAGAGGTTACAACATTGTTCCTGTCAGCGCCCTGCTGCTGGGGGATTGTGGGTAACGCCGCCTCGGCGGCCAGGAGGGAGGACGAGGAGGAGGAGGGTTGGAGGACGTCGGACAGGGTAATCGTGGAAACACTACTGGAGAAGTATCCGCTTGATGACTGGCTGAGGGGGCTGAGGGGGGTGATGTCATGCGGGTCATGCACAGGAAGAGGAGGGACCTCTGGGAACTCTGCCCGCCTCTCTTTGGCCGGGGGCCGTAGAACCGCAGTCTACAGGAAGCCAAGGGTTGCCACGGGAACAGAGGGACGGACGAGAGCGTGCAAGGCAAAAACAGGACAAAAATCAACAACAATAATAAACTTCCCCAAAAATGTCACAATCACTCTTCAGACCAATCAGGTACTCCTACATCTCAGGTCTGTTATGTGCAGTATGACACAACATTGGCATTTGCAGCCGCACACTGCGCAAAGAAGAACGCAGTCCCCCTCCGGGCTAATGAGTAAATACATGAAAAGGTCTTTGGAACAAAGCCAGACCCCCCCCACCCCCCCACCCCCCAGACACACACACACACCAGTAACCAATAAGGAAGCAGAACAGTTGGTTGAAGAGGTTGATAAGACTAACAGAGGTGTGTGATGCGTCTGGAGCGCGGCTCACACTGACCAACATACAGGATGACCTCGCCTCTCCTGATTCACTGTCTGCGTCAGTCACCATGTTTATGGGGGGGGGGGCAGTAATAAATATCTGCACTGACCCTCTAACGCAGCATGGCAGGAGGCAATTTATGTCCAGAGGGACTGCAACTGCGGTCAGCGTTGTGCAGCTGGAGTCAGACTGCGCATCAGACGGATGAAAGCTGCAGTGCTCATCCACCGACCAATCAGGTCATCCGATTACATTTTCACAAAAAGCTAAGGATTTTTGTGAATGTTTTGCACAAATCAAAACCCATATTGATCAAACGTAATCGCTACATAAAATCACAATCTGAGCGACGCTGGACCAAACAACAGAAAGTCGAGAAGGGAAGTGAACCAATCTCACCGTGTCTGCTTTCACTCGATTGTCGTCCCCTCCTGATGTCACGATGCGAGGGACCTGCTGCCGGGAAACGACAAACAAGGTCACGACGCGACAACACGTGCACATGTTTGCATTCCTGTACCTGCCTGCCACAGTTGGACTTCATTGGCGTCATTTAGCACTAATTATAGAGTTGTTATTTGTAATCCGCGAGGCCACCTGGGCCCCGGCCCGCTCCACCAGTCTCACAGTGGAACAAAGAGACGCTGACCTGCTGGTTGTGTGGCGACGGTCTCAGCTCCTTCTTTTCATCACGAGCTGGAAACAGAGACTTGAGCAGTTTGGGCATCTGAGGGACCAGCGCCTTAACTGAAAGATAAGAGGCAGCAAGTCCTGAGCGACCTGGGGGGGGGGGGGGTGAGGAGGAGAGGCAGAGAAGAGGAGAGGCAGAGGAGAGGCAAGGAGAGGAAAAAGTGGAGCAGGTGTGGGAGGTAGAGGAGGTGTGAAAGATTAAGAGAAAGTTGAAAGCAGGTCCAGGAAATGGCCCAAAACACCCCCAACAACACAGTGACAGACTGCCAGAAGAAGACATCAGCCAGCAATGAGACACACCAATGCTTGATTTACCATTTACAATGAGAGAAAACATTCAAAACAACTATTAATCTTGTTGACGGAATTAATCTAAACCAAGTCACAAACACATGAATTCTGACATGCACAATAAATCACTATGAGACTGTTTAGTCAGACTGATCAGAGACACGGGGGCTTTGATCATGATCAGGAGGAGGGATGGGAAGGAAGTCTCGAATGTAAGCGGCAGCAAAAGGAGCCGGCACGGGACGGGGAGAAAGGGAACAGAGCACGAGACCCAGCTTTAGGTAACGTAAACAATGACACAATTATATATACATCAAACATAAGGAGTGGAGTCTCATGAACCAGCATGGAGTAGAAATAGATGAACCCGTTAAGGAGAGAACGGTGAAATAACTGGGAGGAGAGGAGAAGGTGGGAGTGTGTAAGAAAGGGGGCATAGGAGGTGTACTAGAGGAGAGAGGAGGGGCAGAGGGAGGTTTACCTTGCTCCGGCTCCTGGTTCTGTGGGGGCGAAATGCCGAAGGGAGTCGAGGATGAAGACAGGGAGGCGGAGTAGGTGGAAGGGGAAGAGGCGGGCCGGGGGAGGGTGCGGTAAAACTGTGAAGGCATGAAGATATCCTGCTGACTCTCCCATCGACCCTGAGACACACAGAGACAGAAGGACGTTGGTTTGATGTCGTCCATCATCCTCTAACTCATCTCTGACCGGCTGCTGCTGAGAGGAGTCAACATGGAGAGGCAGGAAGCAGTTACCTTGTCGTCCAGGCAGGTTGTGGACAGGTCTTGTCTACTTCCAGACAGCTGAGGATGGATGGACAGAGAGAGAGTATATTGATTTTGTACATATTTAAATGATCCTGCAGTGCATTTTAATGTCATACTATTTGTGTTTTACCCTGTGGACGGACGGAGAACTGATGCTCCGTCTATTGCTCTTCCCTCTGCTCGACAGTTGCTCCTTCACTGCCACCTCCTACAACACACACACAGCAAGTGTACAAATAAATAAATTACAACTATGATAAATATAGTAATGAAGCAAGCCATGTATCTTCTAGGCGGCTGTGTGTCAAAACTTCACATATCCTGTGTGACTGAATACTGCTTTTCGATAAATATATCTAACTTCCATCCACTTGAGGGATTCACTCACCTGTCTGAGTCGATCCAGAGTCAGGATGTTCTCCAGGCTGAGGACACTGCGGAGGTATTTCTCGATGGCGGCCTCGTCGTCGGCTGAGTCGCTGTTGTGTGCGCTGGCGGCGAGGTTGGCCAGCATCTCCCTGTCCTCTGAACCCGGCGCGTCCTGATGGGACAAAGACGTCAGCGAAGAGTTGGAATAGATAATCCAGCCAGCTAAACGTTTCTATGGCAAACCACTAGAGGCCTGCCGTCTTCTCCTGGCCTTACCCCGGGGATGTTAGAGACCACCTCGAAGGTGACCCCGCAGCCAGGTATGGTGCTGCGGGCGGACATCCTTCGGAGGAAGTTTTGTGCAAAACCCTGGCGGCCCGGGTTGACGTTGACGCAGATCCTCTTCCTCAGGACCAGCTGCATGTCAGCGGGGTGGCTGAGCTGCACCACCACTCGGATCGTCAGGTACACCCGCTGATCCGGCCACGCCCCCCCACGACTGAGCTGGGGACACTCGTGGATGGTAGAGTCCCACGATGCCTCGGCTTTGACCTGCAGGGGTCGACAAGCACGCTTAGCTTATGACACGGTTTCCCTACCGGACATCGTCGGGGGGGGGGGGGGGGGGGGGGTGTACCTCATGAGGATCTATCATCATCATCATCATCATCCTCACCTCTCCGTCGTAGTGTTTGACGATCTGTAGGTCAAAGAAGTCGTCCTCGTCCTCTCCGCTCAGGGTGGCGTCCCAACCTCCGGCCTCTGGAACTTCAAACTGCTCTCGAGAGCTGAGGTCATCAGCTGCGTAAAGCCAGCAGAACACGATGCCAATCAGCCAGCGAGTAGAAGAGAAACAACACGCGGGGCAGGCTTATTATATTAAGCAAAGAAGTGCCATACGTTTGAGGTTGAGGAAGAGGACAGGAATATGAGTCTCCATGCCCGGCAGAGGAACCCTGTGAACACACACGTGACACACGGAGGTCAACAAAGACACACTCCTCCGTGCCTTCAGGATGTAAAGCTGAGAAAGGCCTTCACAAGGAAATATTCATGAGAGACGCACACACACGCTGCCGTGTGTCATACCATTCAGCGGGGGCTCCAGGAATGCCGCTGCCAGCAGAGGGCACCATGACCGCGTTCCTCTCCTCCGTCAGAGTCAAGCGCCACTCCAGCAGCTGGGCCTCCCTCTCCACGTCATCCTCGTTTTTCTCTGTACAACAACGGTCATCTGGTTGAACACTTTCTACACCAAAAGGGCAGCACACAACTCAAAGAGAGGGCAGACTTGTTTGTAATGTGCAAGCTTGTTTTTATGAATGTTGGTGTTTTACCTTCTTTGCCGACCAGGCTCTGCAGGTGCTGGTCCAGGTACTCCTGTCTCTTGGTGAGAGCGGCTAACCACTGCCGCCGCAAACGTTCTAGGTCTCCTTCCTGCGCAACAAGGCGGCCAGTTATTCATCTTTGGCTTTGGTTCACTTGGAATTCAATTTAGTGAAAGAGGCCAACGAGCCGTGGCCAGAGCTGTAGCCGACTGCTCTACCTGATAGCTGTCCATCTCATCCCCCTCCTGCTCGGTTGCCGTGTTTCGGATCTCCACACAACCGACCGACACTGCGAGCAGTATTTCTGCTATCAGAGGCATGGTGCCCGAGTCCTGTACTGAACGCAAGTCCACCTGGATTCTCCTCGACTGACCCTGGAGAGGAGGAGGAACAGGACGCAGACGTTCAGAACGTATTCAGCAGCTGGCTTTCCAGCGGCCGTTTGCTGGTTCCAGCCGCTGTGAAGAAGTCGGCTGTGGGTGGCGTTGGGGCTTTCGCTCCTACCTGCCGAAGCTGGAAGATTCCCCCGGTCCGCTCGTCCCGAGCAGGAACCACTTCCACCGGGACAAAGTCTCCGCTCTCGTTTATCTCGAGGATTTGAATCCACAGCTCCAGGCGACGCGTTACTTCACTCCACCTACAAAAAGAAGCATCGTCAGCACATCTGGGCAACACCAGCGCATCAGGTTCTCTCAGAATTTACCGGAAAGCAAAGGGGAATGCGAAAAGTCAAAGGCGACTGTTTACCTGTCTCGTAGTGTGCGTGTCTTTGCCTGGATGATGCTGAGGTCCCACAGGGCGGGGTTTCTTCCGGCATCAGCTTGTCTGTGTCCAAATACCTCGATGGCAACCGCCCCTTCAGTCAGGTACTCGATGAAATCCTCCGTCACCGACACTGCGACCTCCTACCGGACCACAGAAAGATACAGCAACTTATAAATGAAATGTCCCCTGACATCACCTTCTACAGATGTAGAAGCTTTCCAGTTCACTTTGCGTCGGTTTAACACAACGACGCCTACAGTTGCCTCCTCCCTCCCAGGCTTCACCTTGCAGCTGTCAAACACCACCATGCAGTGGGGGTCCTTGGCGCCGGGCGATGAGGATGCTGGGTCTACTTCAGGAGCCACGATGATGGGCTCAGGTTGGTCCCAGAAGGAATACTGACAGAAGACGAAGTTGGACAGGTACTGGGGGAGACCAGTGGCCTGCAGGATCTTAATCTGGAGCGGGAACACGGGTCAAAAGTCACTTCAAAACAAACCTTTCTGCAGTACAGTGCAGGACCGTGCTGACCGTGTACTCCTCTCCGTCTTACCATGCAGACCAGTTTGCGATCCTGCGTTTCAGTGTCTTGATTGTTGTCGGCTTCATCTCCTCCGGCCATGCTGTCCTCTAATCCCCCTCCAACCCTCACCACCTCCACATGCAGACGCCCTGCCACCTGGCCACCGCAGAGGAGACGGGGGAACATTAGAAAACACCTTTACCTCTGATCGTTCCAAGAAGATTGGTCTGTGTATGAAAGTTGATCAACTCCAAAGCTACTCATCCACCATTTGGAGTCAACTGTAAACATCAAGCTGAAATGTACTTAGACTTGTTACAACCGTTGTAGCGTTTTGCCATCATACTTAAGCATTCTGGCAACATGAAGACCATCTGACAAGCATGTGACTTTTAACTCTGACAACCATGATAATCCATAATCTAAAAGACCGCTGATCTCACTGGAAGTCATTATGGGTGGGTGTTACCGAGAAGAACCGAAGCAGCTGCTTGGAATTTAGAAACCATATCAGAAACAACATTAAATAAATGTATAAGACCCCAAGTCTGGAGACTCTCCCCCAAGCTCTGACTCCGTTTTGATTCCCTTTTTTATTACAAAGTGATGGAGGAATCAAATCAAGAACCAGCCGGTGTGGGACTACCTACCTCCCCCTTCTGGTTGATGATGGGAATAGCGTACTGCAGCTTGACGTCGTAGAACAGACAGGAAAGGAAGACGTTTGCAACGCCGATCAGACTGTGGTTCTCCTGCTCATCAAAGAACGGGTCTGCACGACGGAAATACGAGCGCATCACCTGAACAAGGAAATGAGGAGAATATGGAATACAGGACAACTTTCTTTTACTGAAATGCGAGTTCAGAATATCTTAACCACAAGTAGGACTCAGCAGTGCTCGTGACGTACGGTTCCATAAGCTCACGTCCTCATTTCTCACTACATACTTAATACAGTTGTTTAGTTCTTGCTTGAGATCGCGTACTTCTGCTTAGAGACAGTGTTGTCCTAGTGACCTGGCAGGGTTATGCAAAGCTTCACACGGCAAATTAGTCAAGTATACTCACAGGGTTGTCCTGGTGATTGAGATGGTAGTCCTGCCACTCTTGGTAGAGCTCTCTCATGTCAACCAGACGGTTTTCCATCTTCTCCAGACTCCAGATCTGCTTCCCACGACACCGGCGTCGAACCTGAATCGCTGGTTCACTGAGCACCGCGTCCCTCTATAAACACACAGATGTATTTTGAGATTTGTCGGTACTAAAAACAGATGACAGGGAGATCTGTGCATGTGCGAGTGTCTACATGCTGTTTGTGTGTGTGTGTGTGTGTGTGTGTGTGTGTGTGTGTGTGTGTGTGTGTGTGTGTGTGTGTGAGAAAGACCTTGCGGTTTGCGTTGAGGTTGTCTGAGGGGATTTGCAGAGTGACTCTGTACTCCGTGTGTCGCTCCAGCTCCTCAGAGATGAAGCAGGCTTCTTGCACCAGGAGGTTCGCCCTCACAATCTGCTCCCTCAACCGCCGCAGACTCCTGACCAACACCGCTTCCCTGGAGGAGGAGGAGGAGGAGGAGGAGGAGGAGGAGGAGGAGGAGGAGGAGGAGGAGGAGGAGGAGGAGGAGGAGGGGGGCAGGGAAGAAGAGGAGAGGGAGGCGAGGAGGGAACGGAACAAGGTGGTGTTTAGTTTGCATTTAGATCCAAATGAAAATAAAATAATCAAATGAATCCAGTGTAGACTCTAACCGTTCCTCATTCCACTGCCTCAGTCTGCTCTGAGCGCTGGTGGAATGACTCATCCCTCCCATGCTGAGTCTCTCCAGGCTGCGGTAGTGAGACTGCTGTCCTGGACCTTGCTGGCCAGACGCCGACCCTCCGGCAGGGCCGGTGGACAGGCGGTCCGGGTTGAGCTTCTTGCGGAGCTGCTGGAGTTCCTGCTCGTACATTTGTCTCTGCCGCTCCAGAGCGGAGCGCTTCTCCTCCTCGTGCTGCCTCTCCAGAGATTGCAGGACGACTTGCATTGGGTCTGACGGGACAAGAGACAAGACGTAGAGGAGTCAGAAAACAACTAACTAATGCTCAGTCAAAGCAGTATATAAACATCAAACCAAAAGTTCTGAGGTTTGTGTTTGGTACATTATGTCTCTGTTGTCTCAATACTTCTTGGCGATACGTGTTATACCATTGGTCAGCCAGTTTATTTCCCTTTTAAAACGCTGCCCAATTTATAAGAAACATGAACAGTCCTGAGCCCAACCCAATTGAACACTAGTGGGGTCAGCGTGGGCGTGCCGCTCGTGCTCCAGTGACCAACACAACCACATTGGCTGACTTGCAACAAATCCTGCGTGAGGAGTGGACTGCCGCCCCACAGCAGTGTGTGAGCCGGCTGGGGCCCAGCATGAGGAGGCGGCACCAGGCTGTTGCGCCTGTGTTTGTTCAATTATTCAAATGAAACAGTATTGTTTCTTCCTTGTTACTGGTCGACTTCAATCATCCAATCCTCCAAACAAGACTCCAACGCCCAGACAGACGAAGCTGTTTGGGCGTTGGCAGAGAAGATGTGGAAAATTGTTCATGGGCTCGACCCACATACCCAGCTGAGCTGCTCATCCCACAAACGCATGTTCCTTAGACATTGGGCACATATAAAAAAGGGATATCAACAGGCAACAGGGGTAAACACTGTATTGCTGAGAAGCATTGTTACAACCGAGACATAATCTACCAAACACACATTTCCAAACGTTTTGTTTCGATGTTTCGATCCTTAAAGCCGCCCTACCATTATTGCCCAGGGCCTTCATCATGACCTCTGTCTGGGCGAACTCGTAGGAGAAGCTGACGTCACTGGACACTTCGCTGGCTGTGTCGCCGTCTGCATCCAGCTGCTCACTGCTACCACTGCTCTTCATCACGCCACCCTCCCCCTCCTCGTCCTCAGCTCCCCGAGAGCGCCGTTTCGGCAGGTTGATCCTGCAGGTAGGGTGTTCAGTTAATCCATCAAAACATTTGGTACGGATCGGTTAATCAGCGATATGTGGTATACGTTTTTTTTAAAATGTTGCTGTAATTTGAATCCTTTGGAGCTGGTGCAGAAATGTGCTCGGACATAACCGACATTTGAGATGCACTCAAGAACTGTGTGTTTTTAGATAAGAAATCCAATAATTTTAGTAAATATTTATATTGAAGAAAGTTATATGTAATTAAAAGGGGTGCCAACAAGGGGTGTAAATTATATTTCTTATAGCCTACAGGCTGGGGGAACAAAAACCAGCCAACTGACAAACCAATCAAAAAAATATCAACTGATCAACCAACTCACCCATTAACCAACCAAATATTGAGTCATATTTGATGAATTACCTGAAGAAGTGGTTGTTTCCCCAGAAGATTCGGTCGCCATGGTGAAGCTGCAGAGCACTGGTCACTGGAGAACCATTAACACATGTCCTAGAAACACAATACAGACAGCAAAGACATCAGGGTTGACGGATTACGACCGATGTCTCCCGTGGTAACACAACTCCAAACCGCAGCAGCCGGAGCTTTTTTTCCACGTACACGCGCAGACTTTGAGGTGTGTGATGTTGGTGTTCCTTACCGAGCATTGCGGTAAGGACTCAGGACAACGGCACAATCCGCCGCTATGTCGATGACGCAGTGTTCGGCCTGGATACCCATGCCGCACAGCTGGATGTCCTGAGAGTCCGCTGAGCCCACCTTGGTGTGTTCCTGAGGAACAAGGTTCGACGTATGACTACACGTAAGCAGCAGGGTTGGGCAATACAATTCACTGGATTAAAGCCTACACACAAACTTTTGTTTTTTCAAAAAGCGATCGCAGACGCTCTTGTTATTCATCTTTATCTGCTCTGAACTTGCCCATCTTAACGTCAGCTCAGTTTTCAAAAACTGTTTTGTGTTTTTAAATTTGGTATAATTCCCATCTTGAGGTCTCCCAACACACAGAACACTGTTTTCCACCAGACCCGCTTTCAGTCAGATGACAACTAGATCCTGCGAAGCCAGCAGGAAATGGAACTTCAGTTTCTCTAAACCGAAGAGCTTGACTTGAGATGTTATGTTTTAACCGTGAAGATAGATTGAAAATAGTGTGAAACACTAGACGTGAGTTCACTTTCTGTGACAGTTTTGCTTGGTATTCTGCGAGTACCTTCAGATAGTACACCAGCAGTTCGTTGAGGGCAGGATCGGCGTTCAGGTTGACAAGAAAACTCTTATCGTCCCCAACTTTAATCCCCGAAGACTGTAGAGAAATTCCCAGACTTTCTAACTGCTTCTGGCGCTCCTGCAAAACAGACAGAGATCCCATTCACACACCGTGTCATCACATTTATTTACCAAATATAGTGATTATGTATTAAAGCTCAATGCATTTGATTTAATAACCATATATTCACAACTGTGTGTCCCACCTGTGCAACCTCCTCCGTTTTGCGAAGCTTCTCCTCCCACGTGATGGTCATATCGTGAATCAACTTTTCGGACTCTTCCAGACGGTCTTTCAGCTCGGGAGCCTTCAAAGACTGGGGAGAAAACGATAAAACGGCAGTGAGACGATGGGAAAACAGATTCAAACGTGCCGAGTTCAAGGATTACAAAGACCACTCACCTCTGCCTGAGTCAGTTGTACTCGTAGTTTCTCTACTTCCTCTCGGAGTTCCCTGATGATGCGAGCGTTGGGGTCCTCATTGACGACGGCGTGGTTGACGATGCTCTTCGCCCGGTCTGCATAGCGCAGCGTCGACAGCGTCTCCTCGTAGTTGTCGGCCGATGGACTCACGGTTGCAACCATCGCCGTGCGACTGTTGCCGCCGAGACAGTCCTGGAGGAGGAAAAAGGGAAATCAGAGCGACAATAAGGAACATGAACTGGATGGTCAAACGAGAGGGACGAGGCTACAGTGGGCGTGTACAACGTGTGCGTACCTTCAGCAGCCACGTCAGAACCGAGTCTCTGTAAGGAACAAACTTGTTCTTGTTCTTTGCCGTTCCCTGTTCAGCTAGCGCCGAGATCACAAGGCCCAGCGTGGTGAGAGACCTGACCAACACACACATCAACGTCTCATGCATCTGTTCAAATGTTGATACTGGTCTGTCCTCCGTGTTATGGGATCATCTAGAAATCAAGCTGGTTTTGAGAGTTTCCAGACACATTCACTTAGTATCGTTCTACGATTTAGTTGGAAGTCAAGTAGCTGCGGTTAGAAAAATATGTCTTGGAAAAAGAACACAAAACATCTGTAGATCATTTATGGGCGGGGAAATAATGTGTGTGTGTCTGTTGAACTGCTTTCTCGTACTTGTTGATGTTGCTTCCCTCCTTCAGACGTTCCCCCGCCGCTCCAGTCTTTGCTGCTCGCTCGCTTCCAGCCAAGTCGACCAGACTCAGCCGACTCACCTTCTCCCCGCTGGTCTGCAGACGAAGAGAGACAGAGACTGATTGTAGGCTCATTCTCTACAGTATATTCAGCTTTAGAAATTACAACTTGCATATCTTTTTATTTAACCCCCCCCCCCTACTTTCAGTTAGAAAAACAATTATTAGTTTTTTTTTCTGTCAACATTGTCGTCAACAAGAGAACGCTTTCAACACGCCGCGCTGGACAAGTCTGCACAGACCACTTCGACACCTGCCACAACTTGCAGGGATAAACCTTAGGCAACATGTTCCTCAATGAATTACATTACAATACATTTTCCTTTTGTCTGGTAGCTAAATGCGTCATGCACTTTCAGTGGGCTGGACGGCCTTGAAGACACGAGTTGATGTTCATTACTGGAAAATCTGAACCAGCTGACTTTCTGGTCGAGGGCACACAGACGACTCGGCGCTGAGGTCAGTGACATTAAGGAGAGCGGTATCATGAGGTCTGCCAGGGTGGCCCATTCATCACCAAGGAGACACTTCATCAAGACAACCCCTGCTGGGTGTTCAGCAGCTTTCAAGTATTTCTCTGAGTTGCCAGCATGACAGCCACAGACCATCCAGGAATAAACAACACGGTGTTCGTCTTCATCAGGAAGCTCGCCTCCACATCTTTGCTCCTGCTGGGCTGGATGCCGTCGTCGGCCCTCGTTCAGACCTCCTCTCGGTCTTTCTCAGATTCTTGTGATTCTGTCAACCAAGTCTCCGCTACACTTTGTTTTCTCATCTTTCATTCTCTTGTTGACGCTTTCCTTTGGTTTCTTCTCACGGGCTGCTGAGAGCGTGGATATCACATTGCCACCTATACTGGGACAGATCCGGTCCTGGCCAAGCGTGACAGGGCAGTAGCTGACAGGGCCGTACGTCAACACCTGATCTTCACCTGGCTGCTGCACAGCAGAGTGTGTATGGCGGGCCCGTTCAGCCGCAGTGCCTCTGAAGTACAAGCCTTCGCTTAGCCAGTGTCGGATATATATGTCGAGTGGGAAACGTTGGTAAAACAAGTCTGGTGTTCAGGCTTTATTCACTTGGTGTCTTTTTAATAAGACTCCAAATGGAGGGGAATGGGGGGAAAAAAACATGTATTTTTGAACACTCAACTATATCACCAAATCTTGACAGGATTCACAAAGCACAGAACGAAGCAGCAAACAACTGAGAGGTGGCAGCAAACAAGGCCAAAGTTCAGACTGACTGAACTTTGAGTCTTTGGTTGACAGGTCTGAGCAGGACAGGCTGCGGAAAGGCAATCCTGTAACGAGTGTCAGAATGACTCATCTGATGATTTTGTCACGGGTAGCTTTCTTTTCCTTTCTTTTTTCTTTTTTCAAACCCGTCCCTTCATCCCTGTTCCTCCACCTGGCTGAGCCTCGAGGGGCACAGATGAGCTCCGATGCTGGGATCATTCAGACACAAGATGGCCTGCGTATAAATAAAGCTTAACTGAACACTTCATCTACAAAGAGTGAATCCAATTAATTTTGTTCATTACCGTTTTATCTAGTAAATATTTCATTGATTAATTTAGACATCACAAGTTCTTCATATTAATTGTTTTGTCCATCCAATAATACAAAATGTCAATATAAAATAGTTGATTCTGTATAGTATAGAAACAGGAAGAGCAGCAAATCCTGACATGGGGTACTAAATATGTGTTTTTAATTTTTTATATTCTTAACACTAGTAATCCTAATAATTGTAACGATTAACTGATTTTTAAAAAGATGCCATTTATTTTTCTGACGGCTGATTAATTGGTGCTCTAAAAAACTTTAGACATGTGTGTCCTTGCTTTCCATACCAATACATTTAGAAATGGGTAAACATCAAATTGAGATATCTACTTGGTTGTTTTCATACCAGACGGACCATACGGTTTCTCACTGCCAGTGAAACGTTGCTTCCTGAGGACCAACTGTAGTCTTAAAGCATACCTTTTAATACTTGTATGTCGAATGAGGAGATAATAAAATAAAGCACCACGGAGCTGACTCATCAAGACACAGGATGTGATTCACTGACGACACGGTCTACGTATGAGCAGGTTGCCGATGAAGCTTCTGAATGACTGTGGGTGCGCCTTGAAAACAGAGCAGGCTGTATCAGCTGACAAACTCAGAGTCACGCCTTTGAATTATTCAGAGGATTCGCTGGTGGCCGGCGTTTGTCTGGAAATAAGAGCAAGGAGCAGCAGAGCCCAAGTGGGTCAGTGAGGAGGGAGAATTAGTCATCAGCTCTTTTCGGGGAGTGCCTGGTCAGACAGCTGAGCTGACATCATCCCGTTTTGTAACTACCTTTCCCTCCGTTAGCGGCAGAGGGGTGATTGATAGACACCGGAGCCTTTTTTTGCCCAGCCAAGTGTAACTAATTACACCTACACTTCTGTTCTGGTACAGATACAAAAAAATGTCTGGAACATGTTGACAGTTAATATAAATCAAAGAAAATCAATTAGATTCTAAGGCAACAGAAGGAGGGAGAGAACATCGGATGATGTGTAAACTAGGATAACCTGGTAGGACACCAGTCTAGGTGTGGATGGGACACACTGAAAAAATACTTTGTTCAGGATATCGATGTAACTTCTGCACACAAAACTGCAGACTGGGGTCCAAACAGCGTGTACGTTGTTGCGTCTTACCCCAGACTTCACGTCTTTCAGAGTGTGCGTGAGGATGATGTTGAAGACACCGTGCGATCGACTGCTCTCCTCATTCATGTTGGTAGCGGCGACAGTTCGAGACTTATTACCTTCTGACATCAGAGACTCGATGTCCTGGCAGAGCAACAGAAACAACAATAAATACATGAATAACGGAAACTATCAATTCTGTTTTCCAATTTTGCTTTCCCCTTGTGGAATAACTCTTTTCTATGACGGAGGAATATTATACAGTACATTTGTTTGGACTTAATGCCTGTTTATGCATTTAGTGACTGCTTCTTGGCGAAGAGTTGGGGCCTGGAATATAATATAAACTGAAAGAATATATCATTAATCCTGACATTTGCATTCCAAGCCCCTTTTCAAAGTGATTGGTAGACCAGTCACTAAGCAGCCCACTGCGCCTTGTGAGCGACGCAGTTACAAATTCTCAAAGTTTAAACATGAATGAAAGTAGGACGCGCCGCTCACTTCTGTCTGCTGGACACCGACACACTGCTCAGAGGGGGCAAGGACTCAACAGCAGGTAGCATGTCAATAAACCATAAAGCAGTTTAATTTGTTTGAAGATAGTGACATCTCAGATAAATATGTTTACCTTGTAGCTGGCCACAGCTAGTCGAGACAAGCCGTCCACGTAGGGACCCAACACTTTATGTTCCCTCACCCTCAGAGTTTGTTTTCCACTGGACAGAAAAAAGAACAGGTTTAAAAACACAGACAAACAACATGGTCACTCCTGGGAAATTATTATTCATCTGATGTATTAGCAGGGGTGTGAATAAAGGCTGAGCTGGTGCTGGCCACCACTACCACTTCCTCCAAAGCTCTCTGACCCCTGATTCAAACTTGCTCCAGGCCTCACAACTTCCCCGTTCTCTGCTCCAAGGCAAAGCCCATATGGCTGTCAGATGGTCTGCTTCTCTTTGGCCCCTTTCACTGAGGTTAAAGGTCACCTTGTGAGGGAGGGTCAACGGTCATGCCGTCTGGGGCAGCAGACGCAGGCCTGTGCTCCTGATTTACTGCTGACCTGCTGGAGATGAACTGGACACGATCAGGGACTGCGAGGCAGAGAAGTGATCTTTGGACCCACTGACCAGAGCAGCAGCTGGTACCAGAATCCATCAGCATCTTCCTCTAGTTCCAACTAACTTGAGGTTAAAAGGACTTCAGACACGGGCTGTTCACCCAAAGTGGATCAAGTTACCAGAGACGGACCGCATTCACTTATATTTAAGGTTGATGCCCCAGTTCATGACAACAAACTAATGCTACGTTCACGGACGTAAAGCAAATGTCCACTGGGCGGCGCGAAGCGGGAGATTTGCCTCATTGGCTAAAGTTAAAAATGTTCAACTGAAATATTCCGACGCCGTGTTGAGAAAGACGATCAACGTTGAGACGCTCCGCCCGTCTTCACTGACGTTGTGCCGTTGGTGAATCTAACTGCTGCTGCTACTCTAGTAGCGCTAGAAGCGACGCTTATCCAGACGCAGTCGGTGAAATTCTCCGAGCCGCGCGAGCCTACGCGTGATGTTATGACCACAAACACGAGGGCGTTTAATATTAGGAAGTTTAAAGCATAAAGTATAAAGCAGAACTATTGTTTATTTCTTTCATGGTGGATGGCGGAAATGATAACCGTTTCCACGGATATAAGCCACGCCGATAAGCCACGCCTCCTATTTGGCATGAATAAACCACAAATAGTCCGCCGATAAAACTAGTAAAGCGTTGTAAACATTTACAAAGCATAAAAGCACCGTAGACCTTATAAAGAGCATACATAGTGTAATAGAAGGACACTTTCCTTAATAAAAGGCTTTGAGGATTAGGCCGAGGTCATACCCTTTGGGGTCGAGCAGATCTCGGACCTTCTCGTTGTAGATCTCCATGTAGGACACCTCCACGGTGAAGCACTCCTCCTCCCGCTGTTCCTTCTGGGTTCGCACAAACAGAGCGCTGCACAGCCGCGGGATCAGACCCGGCTGGTCCCCCGACCCCATCATGGTGTACGACTTCCCCGAACCTGGTAACGAGAGACAGAGACACACAGAGTCATTACATATTCAAACAAGTCACTACATTGGCGACTTGAGTATGCAATTTGAGACAATTCTATAAAACAATGTCAATAACGTTCAGTATTCTTTGGTTTAGTCGGAAATAAGCTGTTTATTACTGAGGTCAGACGTGAAGGTGGTGCTGCACTGGACCGATTCATATCGATCTAAGTTTTGTGCATCCTGTTTACAGACAGGAGATGAGCAGTATTTCTAAGACACTTTGAATAAAAAAGATGCCACTCTACAAACTAAAACATAACGTTGAATTAGAAACTCTTCAGTGTCAAGAACCTGGAACATTATAACCATAATGTGTTTAGACTCTAGACTGATTCATCAGAATCATCACAATCAGAGTCTATCTAGTAGTTGTTTAGTCATCAGTCTGATGGAATGAACACAGAGCAGATACCATGTATGACATCATGTTGGCAACGGCAGAGTGGCTCGTCTCAGGGTTAATTACCAGTTTGTCCATAGGCAAAGATACAGGCATTGTAGCCCTGGAAGGCGTTGTGGAGAAGACTTTCCCCAAGGCACTGGAAGACCACCTCCTGACCTGGACACACACAAACAGACAAAGAAGTTCATTTGATGTTGAACCGAACCTTTCGGTTTCACTGGAACAATGTTTAAACTTGAAATACTGTGCAAACTGGATCATTTCATCAACTAACCAGCAAATCTCTCCTTATCGGTCTCATCCATTGACCAGAAACAGTAATCGTAGGCAAACACCTGGGAAGAGAAACATGGAGCAGCATGAGACAGATGTCACACATCTGTGGCGACTGTAGCGCAGCAATCTAAACATTAAAAAAATTATTTCACCTTTGACCTTTGGTAAATCGTCCATATAAACATTTTTTTATATATATATATATATGAGAAACAGGAGTTTTCATCCAATTGTAGCTTGTATACAAATTAGAGATTTGTTTGTTAAATGGCACTCAGCAAGGATTTAGGATGTAGATAGTATCCATCTTTTAATTTAATTTTATTGACTTTCAGAAGCAATGTGGATATAGATTATTTGTGCAACATTGTGTACTCGTTTTATTTAATTGACTTGCAGCAACAAAAAGGAACATAGTTGGATATAAATAATCTTTTTTTAATACTTTCGCGTCATGTGGTTTATGCGTTAGTGTTCGGGAACAAGACAAACGCTTCACATCCAGGGAAGTGAGCTGCCGCACAGCCAGAACCATGTTAAGTATCCAAGCAACAAATATAACAAATGAAACAAGACCCTCCTGGCAATTCATGACTCTGTACCGCTGCCTGGGAGGTTGCTCCCGACTCACAAACCGAGTGGTGAAATACAGGCTTTGTTCACACACAGATGATTCACAGCTCAGGCTCAACAGTGTCGGTGCACGTCTGTGTGTGCCGTCACCTTAGGCTGACTCCTGTCCATGTTGGGTGGGTCAAGGTCCATGGCAGCATGTGGAGAGATAGGAAGATGGTTTAGTACACATATTAAAGAAGATGCAGTATGTTAAGCCAATTCAATAGGCTTTTCACTCTGCAGAATCACTCGCACACAAAGAGCAGTGCAAGTAATACAGCGCCACTAGCCTCAAAACATGCAGCGTTGTTTACTTTAGCCCCATCTTATTTCATAAAGAAACTTTAGCCCCGTATTTAGTCAAGGTGACAGGCCTAACCACGCAAACTCAAGCCTAACCCTGCTGGGGGGCAGAGACAGCAAGCAAACTCCAGACCACGAATAGGAATGATTTATCAACTTTGACAAAAGAGAGGGAGTGGGACATTATGAGCAATAAAGACGCGCGTGAGCCGAGACAGAATGAAAGGCCGAGATAGAGCCGCCGGCTTCGGGCTCCCTCACTTTAGCACACATTTGATTCATAACCAGCCTTGTGTGGGAGTAGCTTGTTAACATCTCGCTTGTTTGCCACATGTCAAAGTAACTTCTTGAGGGGTCTGGTAAGGGTGTGAGTCTGTGGATGTTAGAGTAAGACCAGCATTCACATCTATAGGCCTGCAGAGACATATAACAAATACAAAAACTTCTGGAACTGTGATGGGAATTGTTGCGGGATTTGTTGGCATATGTGTGCATGTGGGCATGTGTGTGTGTGTATGTACGTGTTTGTGTGTGTGGGCATCTGTGTGTATGGGCATATGTGTGTGTGGGCAAGTGTGTGTTGGCATATGTGTTTATGTTGGCATATGTGTGTGGGTATTTGTGTGTGTGTGTGTGTGTGCGTGTGTGTGGGCATGTGTGTGTGTGTGTGTGTGTGTGTGCACGGGTTCCTGGGTCTTATTTCATGTATTCAGTGCGTTTGCAGGGACAATGCACAGCAGTCCCCAGTTGGACTGTAGGTGAGCCAGAGAGGCTGATGAACAGGTGCTCTCAGATGTTTCTAAGGCAGCCTAAAATAACAACATCTCAAAATAAAATGGAAATAAAATTCATAGACAGAGACAACAGCGTATAGATAAAAACCAAAACGCAGCAAAAAGAAAGGGTACAACAAAAGACCAGAGCAGACTAGCGGGCTGCAGCGTCCAGCAGAACAAACCCAGCTACAGTACAACATGCACATCAAAACAAACGCACGTATGGGCGGAACAAGCAAGCAGGACAGACGGCTCATCAATGATCGCACACCTGAATGGCAACAAGCCGATCCTTTAGCTTATGCTTACATGTTTTGTGGGCGTATGTGTGGCGGCAGAGCGTTCCTCCAGTGAGCTGCCTTCACAGAGGTTGTAGACTTGCTAAACGAGTTTGACCTAATTGAAATGACACCATCACCTCCTGAAGCAGATCTAGTGAGTCTGCGGCTTTGACGCTTTGATTAACAAATTCACGAAGCGGAGGCGGAGCCATATCATATACCATTTTAAAAACAGACTCACATCAGTGGATTTAATGATGTTCTCCCAACTCAGGATATGTTGTTTTTTTGAGAATATTTCAGTGACGGTGGCTTTTTTTATCTGTATCAAGTGTTTTTATGGCTAGCTTATGGAGAATGTGAATGATGTTAATGTTGTGCTGTTGGCTTGTGTCCAGCTGGTTCAGCAATAGGTCAGATGGGGGACACGCATTGCATCAAATACAATGTTGCAGACCGCATGCTTAAAAATGTGTCTTACATATCTAAAATTCACAACATTACATTTTAAGACCTTTGTCACATGGTTTACCTGTTTATTAAAAGAGGGATTCGAATCAATAAAAATACCTAAACATTTCAATATCGCACTACCGGTAGCCTCTCACATTTCTCAGCAATTTCGGAAACGGCAGGAAGAATACGGCCGATAATTCGAGACATCGGTTGAATCTCCTGACATAAAAAGGAGCGTCACTAGGACTGATTTCCATCCTTTTGGGAACACACATTGCCCAAGAGAGTTATTCACAATGTTTGTGATTGGGTGAGCGAGTGTGCTTTTGAGTTACTTTAGAAAAATAGTCAATTCCATAAACATCTTTGGCCCTCGAGTTCTTGAGTGAGCCTAGAGCTCTGGTGACAGTAGATTCAGAGACATATTGAATAGAAAAGAATGGTTGATCTTCATTTATTGGTACAGGATCAAGTTCACCAATACGGGAGCTTCAAATGAAAGCCTCCACTGAGTTGATAAAGTATGGATTAAAAGCTGTACAAATTACAACTCAGCGATAAACGTGGAAAACGACTTAGATGTGTATAAATCAATTTATTTAAAAGCAGAGGGGGATTGGATCCACTATTTGTTTGATATTTTACAGGGAAAAACTGAGGAAAAATAACAAGCAGGCATTTACACGACACACAGGAACCCACATCGTCAGCATTTACAAAGTTTAGCCAACAGCCGTGTCCTTCAAAGGGATCCTCATCACACAGTGCATCCATCTCTACATCTAGCTCGAGGAACTCCAGAGGTCCAGACAAAGCTAATCGATAAAAGAAAACAGCATAAAGTTGCAGAAAGACAAATCTGTCTTTAACATTCTCTGCATAACATAGAAATATATGCCACCTGTATGTAAATTGACAAAGTCTATAATTAATTATACTCACTCGCACGTATTTGGGACCCTGCAGCAACAACAATTAACATTAAATTAATTTCACCATGCAGAAAACAGTCGATAAGTTGAGTAGTCGTCATCTTATTCCGCTTATTTAGCATCAATCTGCTTTTAAACAGGGGATACGTTTCAATTTACTGGACGTATTAATTATACAAGGACAATCAATACAGAGCGATAGAGACACTGACACTTCTTTGCTGTGCCTCGGAAACTACAAGGGAGACAACACGGCAACGAGAGGAACGACCAACAAAACAAACCATTTTGACCCATTTTAGCACAAACACCACGATGAGTTTTGATGATAATCACAACATCGTCCAGATAATATTTTAAAAATATTTTTAAATGAAAGGAGTCTACCCGTCTGTAACGTCTACTTTCAGCATGTACTTTGTAGGACTAAAAAGTGACAGAGTTGGTACAGTTTTCTAGGTATGCGTTATATGAGCCATAAAGCTAATGCTTAAAGCCGACTTAGCACCGTATGATCAAACCTTGACCCCGAGCTACATCACAAAAATGTCTCAGCCTCGCTCTCGCACAGGAACACACACAAAGACACACACACACACAAAGACACCCGCACACATGTTTCCTGTTACCCATCCACATTCTTTACAAAATCCCAAAGCTGCCGTTCTAACGCTTTAAGCAGCCAGCATCCAGTCCAATCTGCAACTTTTCATATTTCACTGACGCGCCCCTGCAGGCGTGCTGCATTCAGAAAGCGAAAGCACGCAGCGTGTGCCAGTCTTGATGTCATCTCTAACTGATTCCAGCGCATCGACATGGCGCTGCCGTTTATCTGGAAGGCCGTTTGTGCCATGAGAGAGGTCTCCTGGGATGTTTACCCAGTTCAAATATTCAATAACAATATGTAAAAGCATCATATTCTCAAATAAGTCAACGATGGTGGGATCGTTTATGAATCTCCATTTCCCCAATTTTCTCTGAACACTCTTCTTGGGGGACTTTCGGGGGAACGCTGACCATCTCCCCCACGGTCTACAAACACTTTAGGGCTGAAATCAGTGTGGAGGGGTTTTGACGTACGTAGTGATGACAGCTGTCATGGCTGCTTCGGAGGCTGCGGGCGAGAGGGGTTGCCCATGGACGAAGCTAAAGTCCCCTCCCCCCCTCCCTCCCTCCCTCCTGGACCAATAAGACAAGAGAATGAGGCAGTCAGGAGAGCCCTGAGCCCGCCTCCCTTGGTCTTTGAACACTTGCACTCAGCCCTCCTCCCTTCGGCTTGCTCCTCCGCTCTGATCACCGTCATTTAAAAAATAACTTAATGCATGGTTGCTCCCCCCCCCCATGCTCCCCCATCCCTTTTCTCTTTCTCAACTGTCCTTGCATTTTTCATTCTTTCTTTTTTCCCCCTCTCTGGGACTGTACCATCCTTGGGTGTGGGTGGTGGAATGAGGATGGAAAGGAGGCTGAAGGTAGCCAGGGGGGTTGGGGAGGGAGGAGGCTGGGCATGAGACTGGAATGTTAAGCTGAAGCACAAACAGCGTAACACGGTACACACCGACGAGGACGACAACACGACATGTAAGAGACTAAGTTGTATTCAAACTGGAAGGTACCAATCACTGCCCAGGTGCTGTGTCACTTTACAAACGTACATTGAAGGCTCAGCGTTCTAGCGGCCGATGGGCGGCGCTGAAATGGTGAAATAAAATGCACTTCCTTGTCATAGAGGGCCATGCTTCACCACATTATTCACACCGCCGAGGAGGTTTTCTCTGGCAGGAGGTTGTATTTTAGATGTATTTATGCCGTTTCAATGTAAATATGTGGTGTGTGTAGTTGTTGGCTTAAGGCAGATTTCTCGCATTCTTGATGTCATCTCGATGTTTCATGGTTCCTGTAGCGCATGCCTCAAATTAAGAAAATAAATCAGTGAGAATATCTAAAATGATAAAAGTTCAGCACTCTGCTTTTACTACCACTTATATTTGCCCATTAGCACCAAGATACCTTTAAATAAATCCAGTACATAACTATAACGTAATACGTTCTACTTTAAAAATTCAAGTCTGGCTCGACGTTTGAACCTGAAAACTACAAACACTAATTGATTTGGACCATGCCTAGCTTACAGCGAGTGGAGCATGACAGATCATTGAAATCAATGAAAGCTTTGTGACGTTAAATCCTCTCATCAAACAGAAACCCCGTTTCACCTTCTATCCATGTGATGCACATCAACTCTGGATATCTGGGCTTTCTTTTTAAGCTAGCTTTCACTCTCTTCACAGAAAAGTCAACAGCAAAGAGGACCGAGAAAAATAGAAATAGTTTGCGTGATTAATGTGAATGCGTCTTTAACTCGCTCATCTCCAACAATGAACCAGTCTCTAAGTAAGACATTTTCTAGCTGTTGAATATCGTGAATTGGTCCTTGACTCCGGATGGTCACGCCAAACATGAGCTTGATGCTAATTTCATCCATTTATATCATCTCACACAGTCGGGGGTTCAGCCTCACCAGCAGGGATATCTGCATATTTAGATACGACGCTGCTGCCCAACAACACGCAGTGGGACGGCCCCTCCACCCGGCCATGGGGACTATGGTAGCCTCCGCACACATTTGAGAGACGGACCAGTGCGCCGTCTACTCTTCTCTTACGCAGCTAAAGAATGGATAAGCGGATTGCTTCCTCTCCACTCTTATTATTAACTCTCTTTTACGCTTCAATCAAACTCAGATTTTGCTCTTCATCGTAATGTGTTCCTGAGAAAGTCCAAATATGCAGTGGGCCGCTGCACAGCCGTTCTCCCGTGGCTCAGATTCTGTTATACTGTCGGGCACCTGACGGCGGCCTCAGACGCTAAATGGATGCTATACTTTTCATATTTGTTTACTCAGAAGCATCAACTGTCCAAAGCCTCAACCTGAGTCTGGGAAATGGTGTTGGGAATGATCCAGCGTGCCTTGTGAACCAATGACACTCTTTCCTGAATCCCGAACTCTGTCATTATGTTAGCGGGCTGTTAGAAACTCCGACCACATGGTTGGTCCAGGCTGGACTGTTGCCTTGCATCAAAACATCACCGCTCAGTTTCCACGGCAACATTTACACCGTAGAGCCGTCACGTCTTAAAAACCCAAATTCGCAAACAAATACACGTACAGTACATAACAAATTCAACATCATTCCATCATTGTGCATCACACGCGGCCGCACACTCTTCTGTGAAGCCGAGCCGCTGTCTGACAGGAGACGGATCGCTGTTGGAGTGTGTCAACATCCAGCTTCACCGTCCAACGCAAACAGCCTCAGGTCATCAGGCAAACCGCCGTGTTTGACAACACGACTTGGAGGGAGATTAGCCGTCTGCTTATCAGAAGGACTGGGAGAAAGTGTTCTGGCCCCGCAGGTCAAACGTTGGAGGTCAGGACACCCCTGGTGGTGGTCGCACTGATTCAGGGAGAGCAGGTGCAAAAGCAAACAGCAGACCAAATAAAGTGCTTACATTTCAGAAACGGACAAATTAAAAAAAAACTTAAAACCGTGTCTGTCGGAGACCTCGTAAATCACAGCCGTAATACTTCCTTGATGATCCTCTATAGAAGCACTACTTAAAAAAGGAAGAATACTTCAGAAAACCAGGTTCATGTCACCATCATCAGTGAGTCACTGAGTGTGGCAGCGTGAGGAACTAAAGTCTCGCTGGTGGAAAAACTGAAGACTCACAGGCAGAGCTCACAACGGGGGAACACACAGATGACGGGAAATGACTTTCAAATGAGGAAGAATGAAAAACATGGTCTGTGGATGTTTTAATCAGGTACAACACAGAACACAGTTCTGAGTTGCTAATGTAACAGCATGTGGGGGTGTGGGGGTGTGGGGGAGGGCGAGAGAGAGAAGAGCGACACAGTGACCGTCTACAGAGAAACTGCAATACATTCAAAACAGCGCTTCCGGGATCCCGATGAGTCCGGAAATATGAGCACATAACACCCAGTCTCACTCCACTGGCTCCCCGTCTCATTCCGGATCGGAATGAGCCTTACTCCTCACACATAAATGCAGAAATGGACCCACCCCCCTACCTACAAGAACTCATTAGTCCCCAAACCTCCACCCGCACCCTCAGATCTACAAAACAGCTCGCTCCTTCGGGTCCCCGACACCAAGCTCCGCACCGTGGGCGACGGGCCTCCTGCTCAGCAGCTTATGGAACCGTCCCTGACCACCTCAGGGCAACAGACACTGGACTCTTTCATGACTGGCCGGAAAGCCTTTTTATTCAGGAGGGCGTTTATGTCTTTTAGTTGAGTTTCATGACTTGCCAAATATTCCTTTTTTAATAATAGTTAGTAGTAACCATGTAGTGGCTCTGGGGCGCTCTGAGATCCTTGGATGAAGAGCGCCTTACAAATAGAAACCATTATTATAATTATTACACACTGAGTGGACAAGGTCTATTGTGTGTCAGGGTTGTTCAAGGTTCAGTCTTTAACCAATCCTGTACCATGATGGGGGGGGGGGGGGGGGGGCTGCGAGACACCTGAATCATTATGTACACCAACTACACAGAACAGGATATTGAGTTCTAACAAGAAAGTGCCTTTGAAGGTTCTCTTCCCCGACACCTCCTCCTGTGGGCTGACCCCTGTGTCAGATTACATAAACCAAGGAGGAAATGACCACGATGCTCCAAACAGACACTGGTCAATATTAATATGGAAGACAATTAAAATAGTGTTGCCCCCTCTGGGTAATTTCAAAACCTTGTTGTAAGCAGCACACACAGAAGAGGGGAAAACGGCTTTGGCTTCAAAAAACAGGCTCAATATGTCTGAAGGGAACTCTTTCCTCTTCCAGACCAGCAAAAGCAGGCACACCTACACATTAATGTGTGACTCCCTAGCTGCTGTGAATCAATGAAAGCATATCAGATCAAGCCCAGTGGTGTTTTACCAATTACATGGATGGAACACTGTTGGAGGAATAGAAAACCTTTCATCTATATTTAGGCAGCCGAAGAAGGTGAATACATGTGTGTCACAGGTAAAGTCCCACAGGAGACCATTAACAGGGAGGTAGCGCTGCATCACCTGAGAGCCCTTGAAACAATTTATGCTAAGCAGTGTAATTATATATGTATCTTTTACTGCAACGTCTGTAGTTTTTCAAAGATGAGCCGGAAAAGAATAGACGGAGAGAGTTTGGATTCGGTCAGAAAGCTGCACTCTATTTTTAAAAGGCGGGATCTGCTGCAGATATGTCGGCTCAGTTTAAAACAAAGAGCATCCTGGTAATGGAGCGAGCTGGAGAAGCACAATGCACCTGCGACATCCTAACTTCACTGGGTGCTTCCTGCATGCACCCACTCATGTCCTTCTCGACTGTTAACAACCAAAGTAAAAGACCAAAAGATAACTCTCAAATGTAACCAGTATGGAAATAGAGGAAGAAAGGAAAACAAAACAAAATTAAATAGCATCTGCACGCTGAGGGCAGCAATCAGTCAGTCCATCCTCCTGCTGCTTCCTCGCTCCTTTGTCAGCGACAGACAGAGCAACTACAGCACTGCTCTTGTTTAGTCCTCCATAAACGTCACACGGGAAGTTTATGGTCAACAGATGCTCGAGTAAATGACTTTTTTTTGGTATTTTTTTCTTCTTTTCCCTTCTATCGTCTTAACACTCAGGGAAGGGGCTTCACGGTCACCCAAGGCGACCCGACGTTAACCTCCCCCTGTGTTGCCACGGAAACGGAAGAGCTGAGAAAAAGGGAGGAAGCCATGCGGTGGGAGTTACGACCCGGCGGAGTGAGCGGAGAGAGGAGTGGGCTGGAGTCGGTCTTTTCATGTGTAATTGTCTCTGTCCGCCTCTGTCTCGATGCTGTTGTCTCGCTTCCAAGCAGTGGCACCTCTGACACACACAAACACACACACACACACACACACACACACACACACGCGCACACTGCTGCTGCTGCTGCTGTTGTCATCGTCGTTGTCTGCTCCCGCAACTCAGAGGCCAGATTTATTCACTACTTCTGATCCGGCAGTCTGCATTCGCTCCACCAGCAACAAGGAGGTCTTTCTTCCGACACAGCTGGCTTCCTCCAAGATGGCGGGTCGGTAGTTGAGAGAGGCCCGCGGGCTGATTTTGAGCCATTACATCATTTAAATCTAACAGCTGTAATTATTACAGCTCTTTCATTACAGATGAGGTGATTAACTACAGTTCGTCCTCCCGGTTCTGCAACTAGTGGAACACTCCCCCTCGCAGAACACGCTCGCACACAGAGTATGTGGGGTCACACATTTCTGTTCAGCCGTCCGTCTCCGAGAGGCTCGCGTCTCCGCGCACATTACATCATCGCCCGTGAAACAGCAGCTGGTGAGCAGGATGGACACGGAGTAAAAGCCAAGAGACGGAAATAAGTGATTCCAGTTTAAATACACCTGCCTTGAAAAGACCCAACTGGTTTGTCAGCTTCCGGACAAAAGCTTCGTCGTGGCGACAAAAGAACATCCAAACACGTCTGAGACCAGTTTGTGAAGGTAGCAAATCGGGAAAGGGGTACAAGAAAGGTTCCATGACAGAGTACTAGCTTGGTTTTTAGATTTCACTGAAGTATGACAGAGAGAGAATACAAATTCATTCAAATTGAAGCAACTGGACGTTAAGTGTTCCATAACTAACCCATTGCTCTTAGATCACCTGCAGGCACCTGTTCATTTTACCCCACGCAATACCTGTGCCTGCAATACACAATCCCCCTTGTAAAAAAAAAAGACTTTCAGATATGTGTGGAGAGAATACATGAGAGCCGTGGACACAGATTGTGGTCAGACTTGTGACACGCGTACCTGGAGTCTCCTTTGCCCAGGGTCGCTCCGCCAGGATGGAGGATGGTCTGGTTGTTCTCCATCTCCACGATACATTTTGTGTTTAAATCCTTTTCTGTGGATCAGACGACACACATTGTTACAACCAAAGCACTTAACGCCGTTTCTACAGTCATCCTTGATCGTTTTGTACATTTCAACACCATGTCATGGATTGAGGCACACAAGTTAAATAGTTAATGTTAATTTCTTGTAGAACATCTAGTTTAAACAGTTGTTGGAGCGTGCCGGGAAACACCAGGTCTGAGAAGTGTCCTTTGGGTGAGCGTGAAGCTAATCAATTGAACAGGATGAAATCAGTTTATTTTCCTTCCACCCACCCCCCCCCCCACACACACACACACACACACACACACACACACACACACACACACACACACACACACACACACACACACACACACACACACACACACACACACACACACACACACACACACACACACACACACACACACACACACACACACACACACACACACACCTCTATGGACCTCCCATGCTGACCCTGGCCTGTGTGTGTCACGACTCCCCATACAGAGTGGTCCTGATGCTTATTGAGGCTACGGTACCACGGTTTGACCTGATGCATCAGTGCAGAGTGAATATCGGCTCTCTCTTTTTGACAACATAAAAAAATGGATGGCTCACATGTTCCTTACAATATTAACCACTACATATTGGTGTTTTTATTTTATTTTTACAACTTCTAATAGAAGCTGTGAAAGCAACCAGAAGAGTTGGAAAATAACAAAACAAACAGCGCTGGAAATTAATGTGTCTGGTAAGTCTCTCCATTCATGCGCCTTGCCAAGGAGTCCTAATGGTGGCTGTCTGAACACGGCCAGCATGTGCTGGGCGTCCAGCTTTTGGCAGAACTGGTTGTGCCTTTAAAATTATTATTATTTTTAAAAGGGATTTTGATACTTAGTTACTTGCAGGACAGACTAATTTACCAGCAAAAGAATACCAATCTTTATTTCTGGGAGAAAATGTCAAAAGAAAATGTGTGGCAGATTTCTGCAATTGTACCAATCTACATTACAACTCACATAAAAATATTAAGGGTCACAAAATATTGAATTAACTTAACGAGGATCATGCCGATTACTTTTTCTTTAAAGAATATACTCTTTGGCTTCATGCTAATCAATAATACATGATCAGGTCACCCACATGCTGTCAACGCAGTCAACAAAACTCAAAGACAAATTCATGCTATTTAACTCGATGGGATTTAAGGTGGAACTCAGGAGTCTTTCTCCACTCGTGTTGCTCCTGGTGGGGACATCATCTTCTATTTTGCCTCCTCACACAGGGAGGGTCAGATGTCGAGACTGAAGCAGCACGCCTTTATTTGCAAATCAGCGTTTGCTCAAGGACATTACGGCAGAGAGGGGACTTGCTGGTAATAAATAATGTCCTTCAGCGGTCCAACCTGGTTCAAGCCTGCCATGTAAACGAGCTTCTACCCTGCAGTTTAAAGTGCATCACTGTATTGGCCATCACCATTTGGTCCAGGTTGGACGGTTAGATTTCTAAAAGACACTGCCATGATGACTCCAGATGCCTTTTCGATTATCCCATAACCATAAAACAGAACGTCCACAAATGTATCAGGACAGAAAAAAAACAGTCTGAGGTTTTAAATTCCATTTTTCTACAGGAACGCTGTCAGTTTAAGGCATTTAAACAGCTTTTGTCTGATCAGGGCGGGACTCCTGAGGCAGGGTCAGGGATGAGCTCATACAGTCCAGTCCATTAGTCAGCAGTGGAGCATGTGCTACTTGTGTTCTTCTAGATAATGAATCAACACTAGTTTCTCAACAGCAAGTGCACTATGCAGAGTTGGTTGCGGCATCCGGGAGGCGGAGCAATAAATAAAAAACAGACGACCACGTGCTTTTGTGAAGGCCACTGCGAGAAGCTTAGCATTCTTACCCCTCTGTACAAGCTGGGAGTGTTTTCAACTGCTATGCAGGTGCTAGACAGGCCAGGCATGCCAAATCATTAGCATGCCAAGTTAAGCATGTCACTTTTTATCCGGCAGTAGCAGGTAGAAGTCATTTTACAAGTGTGTAACTTTTTCTGAAAGTAGCAGTTCCAGCAGATGACTCGTACTTCCTATTCATAGTAAGAATCTGGCATATTTCTCCTCCCTAAGACGCCGCCCGGCGAAGCTCTCCATCTGAGGAGGAAGCTAGCCGAGCAAACCAGGCACACAGGGGTCGAGGCATGGACACTTGGTGCCAAACAGTCAAACCTGGCTCCCTCTCCAATTATTAATTTGCTGTCAAGGATACTACAGAGCAGCAACAAAAAGCAGGAAAAAAAGCAGGGTGATCCACCAGTGATGAGAAGAACAAGATCAGGTTAAACAGAGGGCCTGAAACGGAGAGGCTGAACTTTCTCCTTTCTTCTGCTGCTGCCTACATTACCCATGTGCCTCTACGGCTGCGGCGTCACTTCCTGCTTTCCCAGAGGGGAAAGTTTGATGCGATGTGGTGGTGATGAGGATAAATGCACCCATTGTTTTCTGCTTCTCTTTGCTCCGCCACCAGCAGCTCTCACTTTCCACTTCCCTCTGGTCCTTCCACCGGCGCGGAGGTTTTGGCACCGCGGCCCCGACATCGGCCAGGAAGCCGATGTCGGCGTTGCTACGCCGGAGGTTGCTCTGCTCTTGGAAGGCCACGACCATGGGAACGTGGGGCATTACGCAATGTTAGCAAATATTCATTCACTCACTCCCTTCCTGCCTTTGTCCCGCTTGCCTGTTAAAGCACCTCTCCTCCTCAACCTGGGCTACACAGGGACAGTGCCCTTGGGGTTAAATAAGCACACTTATTATTTCAGAGTCACAGGTCGGAATCGCTACACCAGCTGGAGAAATGCGCGGGACCTCCCATCACTACTGCGTTCTGGAGCAAATGTCTGGGAGCGGAGCACCGGGAAGCAGCTGTACCTGAACAGAGCAGCTCAAAGAATGAGAAGAAGCCTGGAAAGCAATCGATGCCGAGATCAGACGGGCACCACTGGAGGATTGCCACTGCTGGTTCCAAAACCCTTTACCACAATTTACTGCTTGCTCACCATCACCAAAATCATAATTAGCCTTCTCTTGCTGAGCAATTGAAAACCCACGCAGGAATGTGTTGATGCTAGACAAAATAGGCTTTGCCTGTTTGAAATCAGGCACCAGGGAAGTTGGAAATACAGCAACTGGGAACGCAGGTCGCCTCTGAAGAACGTGGCTGCCCACAGGAGACTACGGACTGGTCTGCTTTTGATACTGGATTTGTCTTGGTGCTTGAAACATGGTGATTTTGAAATAACCAAAATCACACTGAGGATTTTGCGTTCCATAGTCAGAGGATTCAGACAATTACATGGAATTAAAGGGGAACACACACGGGTGTGTCAGTCAAGTAAATCTGGCAGACGGTTTACCTGTACCCGACTAAACAAGTTCACACTAACAGTAGAGAGCGGACATTGGCATAAATATGTGAACTGGCCAAGAGCATAACTCCTCCCGTTAGAACTTCATTACAGTAACTCCCATCTCGTTCTGGACCAACCATAGCTGACGTGAAGCTGAATTCCACCAGAGCTAACCGGTGACCTCTTCTCTTCTGTCTCACCGTTTAGTTAGACAAGTTATGCAAATGTGTACACACGTTTATCTTCCAAAAAATAGGAATACATAGAATGTATGCGTCCTCAAAACAAATGTCAAGCTCTGCAGTGTTATTCCTGAAATAATTACACAATCCTGACTAGATTAGAGTTACAGGTAAATCCCTGCTTATGGGAACAGTGTGGCCATCCACTGCCTTGGTCTTGTGACCGACTTCTCAGTCCCCGCTCATGGAGGAGAGAGGGAGAGAGAAGGAGAGAGAGAGAGATGCATGCGATTCACTCTGCCAGTTGTCAGTCAATCACTCTGCCTCAGCAGCTCCGTTCCTCCTCCTACTTCTTCCAGGGGACACATGATCTCCCACGCAAAAGAAACCGGCTTGGCAAATGACTAGGAATACAAATTAATCCGTCCTTTACTGTGTGCTGTATTGAATCATATCATTGACCATACCCTTCGCAAGCAGCTTCGTGTAACACTGAGTCTTTGTTACCCCCGGCTATTCTAAAATTAGGCACGAAAATGTGACACTACGTGGACAGACTAATGCAGTGGTCATGGGAAAATGGGTGGACTGAAGATACGTGCATGTTCGCCAAATGTTAGTGAAGGAGCGCTGATGGGAGTAAGAGAAGAGCCTCTATCTGGAAACTATATTATTACTGGCAACTTAACTGTTAGTAAAAGATACTTTGTAACCAATGATGCTCCTGAGTTTGTTTTTTCTCCTCTGACACGTTGCCCACATTAAACGCTGTGGCAGAAAGTGACAGATAAAGTCAAGAGGTTATTGGTGTCTGGATGTCAGCCAGAGAAGAAGCCAAAGCGCTTGGACTTTTTAACAGTAGATCCCAAAAAGCAGCTTAGCTTAAAATCTAGCTGGATGGCAGGCAGCCATGAGGGAATCCCTATGGTAGCATTATACACACATATGCCATCCAGACCACAGCTTTATTTTTAAAATCGGCAGGATCTCACAAATGTGTGGGTGATTTCTGACTGGCATCCCATTGCCAGGAAATTAGGAAGAGGAGGAGGAGGAGGAGAGCTACTTATGTCAAGGCAGCATCCTGTTATTGTTTGTTTACAGTTAACCTGTGGTTGTTTATGCCTCATATAAACCTGAGATTGTCTCTGTGCAATAGTGCTCATGTGATTTCGGTGCATTAATGGCCAAACACATTTAAATGCACTAAGCATGTCTCAAAGCATCCGTTATGTTAACCCTGAAAGTATGCAGCCTCCGTGTACAGCATTCGTTCTGAGGGCGAGTGTAACAATAACAAATGCAACGAGTGCAGCCCCCTCACCTCTCCTGTTCATGGGCCGGACACGGACGGCCACCTTGACATTGGCGTCGTCCAGGCTGGGCTCCCCCATGCTGACTCCTTGCCCGGGCAGGGGAGGTATCGCTGATCCCAAATAAATCAGCTCTTCTGCAAAACAATCATCCAAACGCCTGGAAAGGTCGCACTAGCCGGTCTGACAGCCAGCTAGCTTCGCTCAGCGTTGCTCCATAGACGAGGCATGTCCACGTTGGAGAGGGAAAAAACACACAAAAAAGAAAGCCTGGACAAAATCCTGCAGGAAGCCAGCCGCCGCCGCCGCTTATCTTCTTCTTCTTCTGCTCATGTTCCAGGCTAATTTAAATCCACAGAGGGGTGGACGCTGGAAGGAAAGAAAACATGGAAATTAAGTACGTAGTTAAAGCAGCTGGTGGATGTGACCGAGAGAACATATGCTATCTGAAAAAAGAGAAAAGGGCTAGCCAGCTAATTTGCCAGGCAAACTGAAGGGTAGCAGCGGCAGGATAGGAAGAACGTTTGGGCCATTTCCTTCCATTTGACTACATAACATCCCCGGAAACTACCCCGCCTTCGAGCTACACACCTTTGCGGATTCATCCCGGAGGTGACACCGCTAACCTACGCGTATAACGGGAGGGAGAGCTCGCTAGAGGAGCGCCTGGCGATGATCTACTTCTTCCCAATGGAATCCACTACGTCCTCCCTGCGCGTCAAGCTGGAGGCTGCGAGCAGCGTCCGCTTTTCCGCTAAAGTGTTGCCCCTTCAAAGTAAAAGCGCGTCGGTTGAACTTTCGTCTGTCAAACTCGGTTCTCGGTATACGCATGGTTTCCACACAACATAATAGTGAGTTCGCGGGTGAGACGAGTCGTGTAGCCTTATAACTAACGTTATAACTAACGTGTAGCTGATCCTCACACTTGTATGTGTTCTTTAACTTCTTAAACCAACAAAGAAGCCTGGGGCCGCTGTCAAACATCGGCTTTTCTGTTTAATGCTGCCTTAAAACTAGCGCAAACTGGGAATATAGTTTAACATTTGTTCAGCAACACTTTAATAATCGGGATTAAAAGATAGCGAAAGTTATATTAACGTTAGTTGAACCCCTTACGTTACTGCCTCCCCTGACGTCAACCTCCCACCGGTACTGTTCATATAACCTTGTTTTCAACAGGAACACCTGTTTCCGTTTACCTATTCGTGTACTTTTACGACAGTGTCCGTTGAACGTGTTTCTCGTTTACCTCCCTCTATTCTTACGAGTGTGGTCATCTTGCGGTTACGGCGAACCAGTTCCCGCAGGGGATGTTATTAGCTCACGTGCACCAGCCGGTGACCGTTAACGTCAAGTTAGCAAGCAGCTAAAAAGTGCCTGTCAATCTCGGTGATTCAGGGATTCTCCCACGATTCCAGACGCTTCCTGGGAGAACCGGGCTGAAGAACATCCCTAACTACCCTTATTTCTGATGAAATATGGGGCGGAAAACGTGCCTGTTACCAGATGTGTTGAAGCCCTCAGTCAGTCACGCGACACTTCCGCTGTCCGCCGTCAAAGTAAACACAGTAGGGCGTTACACTTCCCACGGTAGTTTTCAAAATAAATCACTTGAGTTCAGTCACATTACTTTTTGTTCCAGCTATAATAAGCCAGTCCAGTTCAGATTCTTCATTTTTATTATTCAGATGAACATTTATTGATAAGTATTTCTACATGACAGACAAGTTTATTTTTTTTAAACTATTATAATATGTATATATTATACATACATAATTGTACGGCGCCTAGATTAAAATCGCAGCAAATACCACGCATTAAAACATGTACCAGTTACTAAACACTAATAACATATATACTATTTTAGAATCAGCTATTATCTTGAAAAACAAGTACCGGAAGTAGTGACACTTCCTTCGACAAAACAAAGGATTCATGTCAATTTACATTCCGACTGTGGTGCAGGCCTATAAGACTGGAAGGTTGCTGCTCCCTGCTGAGCACATTTGGTAACACGTGACAATATTACAATAAAACAACGTAGCATACCTTTACTAATATTAGGCGTTATCTCGTGAGGGAGTTGTTCCATTTCTTCAAACAAAAAATGTCATCATTTGATCTTTAAGACTGACTGTATAGGTGGTGTAATTTATAAACAGATTAGATAATTGTGATGAGACTTTTGGGGCATTTATTTCTCATTTCCTGTTCAGGTATCTTTTATTGGAAGATAAATATGATCACAAGAAATGCTACGTGTGCTATGGATGCAGTTGGAGGGTCGTCCAGTAACTGGACATAGCAATTATGTTTGATATATCCTGTTACTAAACAGAGTGAAATCCATTTTAAAAGCAATTTTACTCTATAGGGGAAAAAAAGCGAAAATAAGAAAATCTCAGTATTAAAGATAGCTTCTCAATCATAGTAGAGGGGTCAGAGGTCACCTAGGGTTTGGTGTCTTGTTTACATGAAAAAGCAGGCCCTCTAAGTAGGTACAGGTATTATACTGGCTTTTACAGGGATCTGATCAGTGGAGGAGTTGAAGCCCCTAGAGGGCACTCTGTTGCCACATGTGGCAGTTTTGAACGTCATGTGGTGGAAAATCATGGAGAACAACTGTTTGTTAAAAATGTTTAAGAAAAAACACCCCTTGCAGTGTAGAGTGGCAGTAATGGTAATGTAATGGAAATGGTGACCGGAAGGACAGCATGTATTGAGCTCTTGCTGTCACATTGCTGAGAGCGTAGGCAGAGGGGAGAAAATGGATTGGTACCCCACCTCTTTTTCCAATAACCACACATACGCCAGAGTGTACTGTCAATGCTCATGTTTTAAAGATGTACTGCCAAGCTCTACGAGTATTGGTTATAAAGAAGTGCATTGGTCAGTTGCAGCATTTCCTCAAAAGTTTGAGATTTGGGAAATGAAAGTAGCAGAAAAGTACAAAAAGTAAAGTGTATTTGAAAACACACTTTACACACTCATAGACATTATGACCATTTCAAGTTATCTTGCAACTGTGGTTCATTGTGAGATTAAGGAAACAGTCTGCCGTGGCGCTAATCAAGAGTTATTCGGTCGTGCTTCTAGAAGTTTTCTCCCATGACATCCATACGGAGCAACACACAAGACAATTAAGAGAAAAGAGCATCAGAGCTTAGTATTGTCTGGTTTTGGCATCAAGTAAGTCTGATAAATGAGATGCATATGAATGAGAAGATATCAGAATGAACAGCATCTTTATCAGAATGTTTAAAGAAACATAAATACATGTTACCAATTTCCAAATAAGACATGCGCTAAAGGGGAAAATAAAAAGCTTGGATTCTTGAAATTCTTTAACTCATAACACATTTTGTATTTTTTATGTGTAATGCTTGCACATGTTTATTTTATTTTTCAGGGTACATCTACTTTGACATTTTTTAAATACATGACATTGGCTACGATATAGTGATAATCATAAGCTGAAGAAAAATCATATTTAAATTGCATGTTGAGTCATTTGTTTGTACACTTCTGAGGCAGCCGAGTGGAGTTAAATAATAGTTTGGAGAGAGCAGGAGGAAGGAGGTAACTGCAGCAGCAGTGATGCAGACAAAGAACACCAGGTCCAGGTGTTCTCATTTAGCATTAACGAGCCCCTGCCATCTGGAAAACAGGTCAAGAAGACAGGGGTCACCCCAATATGGAGTCGCCTCTCAAAGTATTCAGACCCCTTTGCTTTCGCCACACTCGATTGATTGAGAGTATTTTTATTTTACCCCCCAAATAATCTATACTCAGTAATCCATAAGGACAAAGGGAAATCATGCTTTTATAAAAGTTGGCAAATCATCAGAAATCATCGTCATTTACCACAGAAGGAGCGAGAACACTCGTAGCTTTAGAAATGGTTTATACCCTTGCGGTCTCCAGAGAGTTCCTTGGACTTCTTTGCTTGCTCATTAGGAATTTGGGGATATTATATATGCAGACGTGTGCCTCTCGAAACTATAAATCCAATCCACTCAGTTACAGGTGGATTCCAATCAAGTTAGACACGTCTTAAGGACAATCAAAGCCGACAGGATACACCCAACCACAATCTGGAGGGTTCATTTTGTTTCTTAATCCAAGGACGACTTTCTTTTTTACATTTTATTAATTAAAATTGAAATGTGCAACACAATCATAGTGTGCTAAACTGAGATGGGTCTGAACCCTTTCTAAAGCTTTGCACTGTATCTCACATTCAAATCATGTACCCACGCAGTACAGCAGAGCTATGGTGGGTAAACTCACACATGACGCCACTGAGAGACAGTTGTGTAACACAGCATTCTGTCTGTGACCCCCAGAGGGCTCCGTAGATTACGGAGTTGTACTCTGGAAAAGGAATTTGAAAGTCTTGTCTATTTATAAAAAGCTCACAGCATCAGGCCATGTTCATTAAAAATAGACAACATGCTGAATAGTTCTGTAGACTTGGGATAATAATTTAAAAAATCCTTATTGGTATATTATCATAACGTTTTGAGAGGAGATACATTGGGGATAAAGAATGACTTCCAGGCACAAAGGGATTGCTGATCAAACTCAGATAAAGAAACCGGAGGTTTGTTAGAGTAGTAATTACATTTCAAAACCAAAGAGAGACAGCAATGTTCCTTCTAAGAATTACAGTGGGGGATGAAGAACATAAAGAATTAGGGTTTTTCCAGGTATTTCTTCATCCGATTCATTTCAAAAGTGTTTACAATACTGATAAAATGTAAAACATCCCTTCACCCTTGTTAGAAGGTACACAGCCTTTCTAAGTCTGTGAGTTTTATGTCGGGGAATAACTTGCTGATGTCATTACCGTGGGTGTAGGTGCTCCCCCCCTCGTACAGTGCTACATAAGTGCTGAAAGGAAATAATTGGACTTGAAACGATTAAAGACTCGCACCACTCCTCTAATACGTAGAATAATTGGAAATAGCAGGTTTAAACAGAAAAAGGGAGTACAAAGTACGGAGAAATAATGGATGCCTCTGCTGTCAATGTGACACATGTGACTGCATGAAAGAAAATATTAAATTCTAGTAGTGCCCTACAGGTCTGTTTGCTTTATTTCAAGCTGGTTAATTCAAAGTAAATGTTTGCGCCCCACAACCGAAGGGATTATATTGATGAAGACTCCCAAGGGGTTTTCATCAGCAAAGGGCAGGTGTTTTGAAGTATATTAATGACACTACTGTTCATATTTTTCAATTTCAAGCAGCATCTTCCACTCAGGGTATGAGCAGCAAGGAAGCAACAACTGCGGGAGGTGTGGCTCATTACATGCGGCCTGAATTAATCTAGTGAGTACTATTTTATCATTGTTTAAATAAATAATTATAAACAGCACAAAAGTAAGATCTTAGTTGTAAAATTAAGACAAACCATCTAGAAGCAGACGAGAGGAAATCAATGGAGTGTCAACTGGGCATTTTAAAGTAAAGGATAGTAAATATATTATAGTTAACGACGTTGATATTCTGTGGAACCTATACAAATAATGATAGTTTCTCAGATTATAAAATCAATTATAAAATGCTACTAAAACTGTGAGTGATAAAAGGGGAGTTTTAATTCTTTAAATAAGACAACAAAACATGTAAAATAGTTGGTTAGGTCATGCTGGGCTCTACAGCAATAAAGTTGTTGTGTGTGTATTTGGGGTAGGATGCTCAATGAAAAGGAGTACACATGTTGGAATAATGAGGGGATCTAGCCAACCAGCTTATGTTATTGTGGTTTTATTACAGCAGGTGATGTTCCTTTTCATATGACATTACGGAAGGCAGTCCGGGAGGCAGTCCGGGAGGCAGACACAGTCACCACATTCAAGAGTAGACTTAAGACTTTCCTCTTTGACAGAGCTTATAGTTAGGGCTGAATCAGGGTTGCCCTGGTCCAGCCCCTGGATATGCTGGTATAGGCTTATAGTTGCTGGGGGATATTTTCTCCTCTTTTCTTTCTCCTATATGGATGAATCTTCATCTCTCAATCACACATGACTAACTCTGCTTTCTCCCTGGAGTCCTTCTGACTTCACGTCTCATGGGGTCATCGGACCCTATGAGACGGCATAGATCCCATCTGCTGATGGACCGTGAGTTCCTGACACCAGCTGTGCCACTGCCCTGCTGGGACTCCGCCCATTCCTCCACTCTGCCTCTATCTCCTGATGGATGGTGGAGGTCTCCATTGTGGAATATGCCTAAATATGAACTATTGATAAACTCTGTCAAATTCCTTGACTGTATTTTAACTCTAAATCGGTCCTTCTGTACACATTACATCTATTGCATCTGTCCATCCTGGAGAGGGATCCTCCTCTGTTGCTCTCCTGAAGGTTTCTTCCCTTTTTTCCCCCTGAAGGGTTATTTGGGAGTTTTTCCTGGTCCGATGTGAGGTTTTGGGGCAGGGATGTCTATGTGTACAGATTGTAAAGCACTCTGAGAAAAATTTGTAATTTGTGAAACTGGGCTATACAAATAAACTGAATTGAATTGAATTACATTTCATTTAGCTGATGCTTTTATCCAAAGCGACTTACATTTTAGACATCGTAGGAGCCGGGGATCGAACCGTCGATCCTCTGTCCACTGATAATATAATATGATGTAATACAATATATAATATATAAAGTATACATATATATTATAACATATTCACAGCACACAGTAGTCTGATATAAAATATTGAATGCTCATTGCATTATCTTTGTATGTGTTGTGTGTGTTTGTTTATGTGTGTGTGTGTATGTGTGTGTGTGTGTGTGTCTGCCTGCAGTAACGTGAATGATAAGGGAGGAGGGGAAGGTCTGACTCCTTATCTGCTCCTTCGCTAAGATGACTCGATTACAGTAATTGTTCCGGCCACTAATCAGACCAAAGCAGGAGATGCGGTGTGCGTGTATACGATGATTAGCTGAAAGATGGGTGTTGAGAATTCTCAGCATTATCTAAGTTGGTCTTTAGCCCAGCATACACAACAGGTGGTTTAATTTGGGCAACCTAATTGGTTACAGCTGTAATCCATAATTTCCATTGTATGTGCATGTGTGTGTGCGTGTGTGTGTGTGTGTGTGTGCTTTCTGTTTGTTTGTGTGAAATATCGCAATTGTGGATTTGTTGAAAATCCCACTTCCAGATGCATTGTTATGATCCACAGCATTTTTTTTTAAGCTTGTGGTCTATTTTTTTTAACTTTTTTTCACCATTAACATCCTACAAATGTTTGTAGTGTTTTCCATTATTCGCCAACATTTATGGTCAGTCTGCAGCAGATTATAGGAGCCGGGTGGTGATTGGAGGGCCGCTCGGTTGAATTCCCGAAAGACTCAGGAGAAATCCAGGTTGAAGACAACATTGAGTGATGCTACCCTCCAGCGGTCTGCTTGGCACACACAAACACACCATTTCAGTGGGTTGTTGTTTTTCTGATAATTGCCTGGTACTGCAACACTACTTTTTAGCCCCGAGATTTAAAACCTATCCTCACTCAATCAAGGTTAAAAACAATGCTCTGTGAGGCTTACGGTACTTTTGGGAAACTGACAGACAAACTTTTTCCTCACAAAACTTAAACATATCCTCCAGTATTTTACTGTCCAGTTGAATATTCCATTTTGAACAGAACTTTACAACTTTTGACTGTCCTGCCCTGAATGGAATAGGTGTTAAACTGACACTCCCATTAAAATTAACTTTGCAAGGTTGACGGACATTTTTACCCTTGTACCATTAAGACCACAGGCTCACTTACATATTAACCGACTTACGGCAAGTCCCTGAATTGAGGGTTTACAGTTACGACTAAAATGAGCATTGGAGTGGTAACGTATGTAGAGAGTCAATTGACAGGCTAGCTATATAGCTAACGGGCAGCTGGCTAGTTTGCTAGCTTATTGCCCCTCCATCTCACTCCCGCTGCCGGAGAAGGACAAGCTACTTAATAACTGGCCAGCCCTCCACCTCCCTGAAACTGTGTCTGCTCTCTTCAACATTTCATGGCCCAACTGACGTGTGTTGTCGCTTAGGCAGATAACAATCGCAATTTTGTTTTTTGGACCAGTCAATTGACCACTAGTCACGATTCAATGTCCGTCCTACTCTTATTCTATTTACGTGGTCCTACTACGCAAGCCGGAGGACATCATCCAGTGACTTTGACATCTGGACATAATCTTAGTGCAGTCTACCTGAGAAGACAGTCACGACCTGAGTGATGTGATTTCATCATGTCCATTACAAGAAGCAAAGCAATGCATCCAATCTCTCACATCTCCCAAACCTGAAGCGCCAGCCGTCAAAATTCTAATGGGATCTCAAATGGTTGCCTAATATAATTGTCTTTATTGCCAATTGCCTCAGTGCAGGGCATGGCGAGGGTTAGGGGTGCAGTTAGTGTTGAATGTGTGCAGGATGGAGGGGGGCTTGGAGAGGGTAGGTATGCGGCTAAAAGCAGAGCCCTGCTCAAGAGACAGTGGAGATTGGTCTTTATTGCCTTGGTGGCGGAGGTCCATGCCAGAATATGGCCGTCCATTACAGCAGACTCTTTAAGGTTAATGACTTTAGCAGCTTTATGATCATGAGATCATTACTTAGACAGGCCAATATAATCAGCAGCTGCCGCGGTGACCACCAACAAGCAAACCGGTGTGTTGGAAAAAGCGATACTCAGGGTTCTCCCTGTGCAGACTGGGAGATACTCCGTCGTGGTTATCAGGTTTGTCATTCAATCAGGGGGTTGTCGGTTCAATCCCCGCCCTAGTCAATGTGTCCTTGAGCAAGACACTTAACCCTAAATTGCTCATACACCATAGACATGGTGTATGAGCGTAACAGTATTGTAAGTTACTTTGAACTAGAACATGCATTTCCTGCTGAAAATGCATTGGAATGCTGAAATCTGAAAATGAAATAGCTGAAATATCAGAAAATGTCTGGAAACAGCTGACATTTTTTCATCACAGGGGCGGAGCCTGTTTTTGTGACAGGGGCGGAGCCTGTTTTTGTTAGAGAGGCGGGTCCTGCTTTTCGTGACAGGGGCAGAGGCTTTTTTTTCATTATGAGCGAGGCACTTGCAGGAGTTAAACTGTGAAATGCTTCTTCTCAAATTATTTTAAATTTGTAATTTTCCAATTTGTTTTGTGTCAGAGCTGGCGCTTGAACCCAGGACCTCATGGTCACCAAATACACACTTTAACCCACTAAGCCACAGCACCTACATGAAGTTTCTTTTTCACACTGCACCAAGTTCTCTTCTCTACCAAAAGTAAAAAAACAAAACATTCAATTACACTAGCCAATTCTTGAAGCATTGGCAGGAGTTGAACTGTGAAACGCTTCATGTAAATTATATTCACATTTTTATTTTATTCCATTATATTTTGGTGTCATTGCTGGGGCTTGAACCCAGGACCTTGTTCACACCTAACACACACCTCAACCGACTAAGTCACAGCACCTACATGAAGATACCTTTTCACACTGCACCAAGTTCTCTTCTCTATCAAAAGTACAAAACCAAAAAATTAGATTACACGATCCAATTCTTAAAGCACTGGCGGGAGTTGAACTGTGATTCTTCTCAAATAATTTTCATCTGATTTTTTTCCAAGTTTTTCTTTTTTGCCACTGAGTGCGTTTACATGCATTCGAATTACTGGCTTAGTCGGACAGAAATCGAATTATCCATTTCATGTACCACCTTTGTTCGACTATGTGCGGTCCAACTACGGTCCGATTGACACCCCTGGATTACTCGATCCGATGCGGTTGATAATACGACCATCGCGGCATGTAGCGGTGAATTGGACTAGGAACCGAACTTTGCGCAACGAGTATCGCCACGAGCATCGCAACGAGTTGCAGGGCTCTCAAGTGTCACACAGTTCGGTCTTAACTCCCGCACTCCCGCCACACATCGTATTTCTTCACGCTGAAAACAACTCTCGGCTATTTAATGTTTTAATGTGCCTCAGTGACAACATGAGCTGGCCGCGCCGCTGTCCCCTGGGGAAAACAAACACTTCCTGGAGTTGTGCTGTCACGTGGCGCTTATCAGCCAATCAAAAAAAGAAAATGGGCTACACAACAGGAGTTGTAGTGAAAACAGCGACACCTGGCGTATCAGAGGTGACATGTTTTCAGCCAATGATTCAAATTACTCACTGCCATGTATACTGGGATAATAGCAGACCCCCCCCCCAAAGATACCATAGTCTGACTAAAGCAATATTCGAATTATACCATCATGTAAACGCCCTGACTGACTTAAAGCCAGGACCTCGTGTTCACTAAAAACATGCTTCAACCCACTAAGCCACAGCACCTACATGAAGTTTCCTTTTCACACCAAGTTCTCTTCTCTACCAAAAGTACACAATCCAATTCTTGAAGCAATGGCAGGAGTCAAACACTTCTTCTCAAACACATTTTATTTTTCCCAAATTATTTTTGTGTCACTGCTGGGGCTTGTCCTTAGGACCTCAGGTTCAGCAAACACAACCTTCAACCCACTAAGCCACACCAGTTACATGACATTCCCTTTTCACACTGCACCAACTACTCTTCTTTACCAAAAGTACAAAACAAAAATATTAACCTACAAGTTCCAATTCTTGAAGCACTGGCAGGAATTGAACTGTGAAACACTTCTTCTCAAATAATTGTAATATTATTTTTTTTCCTAACTTTTTTGTGTCACTACTAGGGCATGAACCCAGGAACTCATGTTCACCAAACACAGACTTGAACCCTCTAAGCCACAGCACCTACAATTAGTTTCCTTTTCATACTGTACCAAGTTCTCTTCTCTACCAAAAGTACAAAACCTAGAAAATCAATTATACAATCCAATTCTTGAGACACTTGCAGGAGTTGAACTGTGAAACGTGTCTTCTCAAATATTTTTTTTTGTTTTTTGTTTTTTGTTGTCACTGATGGAGCTTGTACCCATGACCTCATGTTCACCAAATACACACCTCAACCCACCAATGAAGATCTTAGAAGCTTTTAAAGTTGAAGACTTTCTCCATTGTCATCCCATTCAAAATAATAACCATAACATATTTTTAATATCAACAGCTGAAGAGTTAGAAATATGAAAAGTCATTCCCCTCGTGAATTTTTTAATATTTGAATAGTTTAAATAGCTGAACATATGAAGGACTAGAAGAGGGACAGAAAAGGTACAGAAGAAAAATAATAATACGTTTATTAAAGATCACAAGAACAATAGTTGGACTTTTGAAGCATTTCAACTAATAAAAGCATAAACTAAATGAAATGTAATGATTGCAGTAGTAGATTTTTATTTCCAACTAAAGTCCCACTTACAAAAATACAACAACTCTGATGCACAAACTGAACAAATTAGAAATGTCGTTAAAATGTCTTGCGTAGATCTGTGCATGATGAAACACACAAGCAGCAACATCGACTTTTCATGCATCGACTCATCAGCTTGGTGCTTCCTGGGTCCTGCGGTTTGTAATAGGAAACTGCAGGAGTCATGTCAAGCATTAACCACTGACAGGGTTATTTTTAACTGAGAGTTTGATGGTACACAGTGGTCTAGAAGCTGGGGGCGTGGCTTGTGATGGCCCAGGTGAAATGGGATTTACCATTTGTGCTGATCAGTGCATTTCATTTGGTGGTTCTCTTCTGCCACTGTCCACCCTGCCATATCTGCCTCTGACAGTTGCTGAATTCACTTCAGTATGTATGTTTTTCATTTTCAAAATGCATTTAAATAACAATGTGCATACTGGTCAATTTGATGCACACAATAATGTTTTTTACAGGATAAAAATACAAAGAGTCCATTTTGACATCCCAGTTGTGTTTGATTCCATGTGCAACATGTTTGAAACTTGCAACATGTGATAATTGTGGAGGTCCCTATCAACCAAAACAGTCTTTAGAAAACGTCCTATTTTACAGACATTCTGTACGGCTCAGTCCTGGTTCTGGCAATTTAACTCGACATTTGCACCGATTCATTTTAATTCTTTGAATGGATCCAATGATGGCATGTTTTTTTAAGTCAGGCATGGCAGACATATGGCTGACATTCCTCTTAGGTTTTCACCTAGACTGGAACCTTTGTAGGAGTTGATCCCAAATCTTAGTTGTTTATTTTCTTTTACCTACTTCACTCTTTATTTCAGACTTTCCCCTTTTTTCTCTGTCCTTCATTTTCCACTGTCGCAGCAACACTTGTCAATACTACAGCACTCAACAGTTTTTATTGTGCTCCACTTTGTATTTCATGAAACGTGTAGCTTAGCTGCTACTAAAAGGGTCTGTGTATGATTTTAATTCTGAGAATGTGTTTTGTGTAGGTGTTAGAGAGAGATATGAAGCGGCAGAAGTGAAGCATCCTGGGAACACTGGTGGATAACAGAGTTTTTCTGTTCTCCGCTCTGCTGAACACCAATCACATCCTCTCTCAGATAAACCCCAAGGGGAGTGAAAATAGACTGGTGCATGTGTGTGTGTGGCCCAGTGTTTTTTTGAAGTCCGCACAGGGATGTGTGACAATAAAACGTTTACTATTCCAAAAGTCCAGTATTAATATTTCTGCAGTTGTGCTGATGCAGCTGTCCTTGAGTCGACTTATTCTCATCTTGGTTCGGATTGACCCTCAGGTGGAAAAACCCCCACCACAAAACATTGGGTCGAACAACTCTCTGTCCCTGATGCTTTGGCCTGCTGTCCACATCCAGATTTTTTAGCTAATGGTTTTGACCTCTATTAGTGCCCCTTTCCATCAGAGACTCGCCTCCACATGTTGGCCCCCTTCTGTTCTACTCTCGACTCCTCCTGTCTTTTAAAGGAAGCCTTTACTCTTTCTTTTCAACCATCCTCGCCTCGCCAAATCGAAGAAGGATGCCGCCGTCCCTCACGTTGGGAATATCGGCACTGGTTCAAGAGATCATAACATGGGGTTAAACCATTTATTTTAGGTAACTTAAAGGTTAACAGTAACTTTAACAGCGGCGTTTCGATCTCAGAATGTAGAACACTATAGAACGCTGTTTTACTCGGTCCTGTGATGGTCTCAGAAGAAGAGGACTTGGGTTTTAATTTAATCAATTTGACCAACGCCTTTTAATTATTTAGCATTTGGTATACTTATACATATATGACAATAAAAGAGGTGAATGAAGAGGAATCTCTTCATCTATGGATCTCTCAGATCAATTTGTGTTTATTTAGTTTAAATGTTGGATTTTATCCTAAGTGTGTCATGCAGTGAGGGACTCACACTGGTCTGGTCTCGACACTCTTGGTCTTAAATTGGTCTCGGTTTAGGTGGTCTTCACTACATCACTCTTTATCCAGTAACCAGTAGAGACTCAATGAAAAGCAGGCACTCAGCCAAGAACTACTACCGCACATAACTTTTTATAACTGTCTGAGATATAACATAGTAATTAGTGAGCTTTAGAGGGAATGGTAGAGTATATTTCTACCTGTGCACAGAGCCACCTGTGACCAATTAGATATTGTATAATTCAGAGCTTGACTATTCTAAAAATGATTCAGGTGTGCTTTTTTTTCACATCAATGGAGGCCAATTTTGGAACGAGAGTTAGAGAACTTGTAGTTGTCACCTATTGTATTTTGTTTACAGTAGAATACAGTAACGGTCATCTTCCGGTAAAGTTACTGCGTCTGATACTGTTCTGAGTATATGAGGGAGTTCATGAAGTTCTAAATGTGTATTTGTATGCGCTTTTGCAAGAGAAGTAAGATATTTTTACTTTACATTAGATTACATTTCATTTAGCTAAAGCTTTTTTCCCAAAGCGACTTATAATAAGTGCTTTCAACCATCAGAGTACAAACTCAGAACAACAAGAATCAAGAAGTTTCAATTTATTTAAGAAAGCCAAACTGCAATGTGCTATAAGTGAAAATATGTGTTTTTAGTCTGCGGCAGAAGATGCAGAGGTCTTCTGCGGTCCTGTTGTCATTGTGGAGCTCATTCCAACATTTAGACGCCAACTTTATGCCACATATACTTTATGTATATGATTTTGTCTGTACGGTTTTGACAGAGAGGACCCTAGTTACTAAAATCGTGTTTCAGCCATTGGCAAAAAAAACAACTTGTAATAAAGACCTTCAGCTCTAGCATTGATCAGTCACCATCCAGATAAGAGCCTCTGTTGGCTGGGGAGGGAACACATCTGTCCATGGCGCAGGAATCCCAGATGTGGCACTGTGGCCCATTTATCTAGGAATTGAGAAACATGTTGAATTTATTTTTGGTTTGTCAGTCTGATCCTCCTCCTTCCTCCACTTTCCGACACTGTTCAGTTGAGCAACCTCTGGCTAGATCATTGACGCACTCGCTACTGACCAGCTGATGACTCCTCACCATGAATAATGGGTATTGCATTGAATTTTACAGCGCCACACCAGCTCTCCATCATCGTTAAACTCCTTGGATGTAACAGGCCGTCATAAGACAGTGATGGAGAAAAATGTTTATCCAATTCTTTGCTCATGAGTTCCAGCTAATGTGGCAATCCCGACATTGCCTTTAGAGGCTGATAAATCCTCTGTCAAGGTGGAGGCAGGATCAAAGCCTGATTGGCCTCGACCTCCCACGTTTACTGCTAAATAAAGCGGTTCAATGGCGAAGAGAACAACAACTAGCTGCGAGCATCACTGTCGTCACAGTAGCATCCTTTCAAGGAAGAGGATGACAAAATAATTTCTGATCCTTAAATGTAAATGGGAATAGGACACGAGACGATCTGAAGACAGAATTCTAACTTAATAAAATGAAGAGGAAGTCGAAGGAAGAGTTCTGAGATTTGCTGACTACAAACTGTCCAAAAAACCCGCATTTGGCCTGAATGGAAGGTGACACTTGTGTCGCCTACAGTTTAGTGTCTCTGCCACAAAACAAACACTTACACATCCACATCAGCTATGACGACAGAAGATGTCCATTAACCTTAATAGACAGCGGCTCAATTATATGGGGAATAATGGCAGCCATCTGCGGTGAGAAGGAAGGGGGCAGTCGCGATAACCTTTTGGCATTGCGGGAGGTAAGAAAATGACACGGTCTGACGCCTACTGGGTGAATCACATCTGTGACATTTGGTCCATCAAGACGTTTTCCCGCATGGTCCGGGTGACTAGCAACACCCCCGCTCCGGCAACTGAATAACAACAGACATGACATGGCTCGGGGAATAGAATTTCAAGGTTGTTCAGGACCGTACGGAAGTTCTGTTGGATGAAGACTGAATCCATAACTTGTCTGTCGTCCATAATCGGAACAATATTGTTGTCTCAATTAGAATCTACTTTGATGTCAGTCCTAAAAAAAATAATCTTTCAAAAACATCTCCCACATCAATGCAATGCTCCTTCAAGAGGACATGGAATCTAACAGAACGACCCAGCCCCTCCATCAACACTTTTGTTTTCCCCTGAACCTTCTTCTCATTGAGGCTCGGCTGTTGAAGTCGATGAATTATTTTAACCAGGTCTCGATCGGATCAGGCCTCTCAGCGTCTGGCAGGGAGAAGATAAGACCTGTTATCTCTTACCGACAAACCCGCAACCTCTCTCCGTCCTCCCCGTGCCTGGACCAGAGGGAGGGCAAAAGGGAGGGAAGCAGATGAACAACACAAATACATCAGCCTAGAGATAATTACCAATGGTTGTAATGATGTAACTATATATATATATATATATATATATATATATATATATATATATATATATATATATATATATATATATATATAAATACACAGAGAACTAGATCTAGAAATTGGAGGGAATTTGTAAAATGACGATATTAAAAATGTTCTGTATTTATACAAGAAAATAACAAACAGATTTCTTCTGTGTGTCTTTTGTTTTTGTCCTTTTGTACAGTACATCTGTTGTTTTGGAACTCCTTGTAGTATGTAATGAATACATACATACAGCTACAGATAGATTACTGAACTAATAATTGAACAATTTACTGGGGAACTTTTGGCAATATTGATCGTACACAGGGCAAAATACATACATCTACAATGATCCTACATCAGGCAACGCTGGTTTGCTGGTTGTGGAACCGTTGTCGCTCCTTCCTCTGGCCTACCGCCAGCTAAAATGTGAACAGTCCTGAGCAGCACCGAGAGACATAAATAGATTAATAGTTTACCAAGACATTAACTCATTGTTTTGACGTATTGGAGTCACGGGAAACAAGCCATGATCACAACACTGAGCTGTTGAGCTGTTAGGAAAAAGTTGCCCAAACACAGATCGAGCAGTTATGGAGCAACTTAATTATTATGAAGATTTTTATAACCTGGCATTATTATTGTATTTATTTATATTCTGGAAATGCCTAATTTGCATATTTAAATAACATTTTACAAATACTAACACAAAAATGGATTCTCTTAATGTAAATAATCAACTGGTTAAGGCGAAAATAATATTGTTTTCGTGCTTCTGGCTGTTTTGAATCCGTCTAAAATTAGGGTCCGTTCTGATAATTCACTGTTCAGCAATCAGCCATTTCCCACAGGAAAAGTCCTAACGAGTATTTAATTAATGGCATTGATTAATTTAGTGGAGGGAAATCTGCTCCATAGGTCAGACTGACAAAATCGGACAAAGCGACGCCTCTCAACATTTCTCAGTCCTCGTCTCAGTTACTCATTTGTGGGTTGTACACGTTACACTGTGCGCTTCTTTAAATGTGTTCATCGTGTCACGCTGCTTGCAGATGGTCCCGTGTGTGGAAAGCCAACATTTCTCCACGGTGCTGTTTGGCTCAATTAGCACACCAACTAGCGGCGGTGGGCTCCACAATACAACCTAATTGCTCATTTAGCTCTTTGTGTCTCTTTTCAGATTGCCAAAACATCAGAATGTGTAATCAGGCGTGGGCACTCGATGAGGCGAGGCAAATAAGTCAGCGTTGCAGACCTTCTTTACCATGCGGGGGATTGTCTGATGCCGCAGAGCTTTATTTCTCCCTCTTTGGTCCCTGAAGATGGAGGAGACAGCCAATTTAAGCTGAGGGAGATATGCATTTGATCGCTCTGTCTTTGGTCATTTCATTTTCATTTTATTTATTTATTTCAACAGGGACTGTATAATTTAAAAAAACAAGGGTAAATGTGTCAGTCTTAACTAAGGCTACATTTAAACCATAGTCCCTGTAGCCAGATATTACAAGCTTTCACTAATGGAGAAAAAGGTTATCACAGAAACATCATAAAAAGCAATAAACATACAGGTTACGATCAAATACTGACCTCATCATAAAATCATGAACAAAAATACAATAAAAAGCATAATAAAAAGCAACACACATACACACAATCACTGAGGAGTGTGTTGCTAAAAAACGTTCTTCAGGCCATGCTTGAAAGAGTGAAATGTTCTGCTAGTGCGTTTATGCAGAGGCAGAGCAGAGGTGTCCTGCTTCCACTGAGAAAGCAGACTGGCTAAAGGAGCTCTTCCTGAAAGGGATGATGCAGTCACCTCTCTCCACGGATCTAGTTTGTCTGCTACTCTGTGTGTTTTGTTTGATAAATTCACCAAGTGTGGGAGGAGCCATATCATTAAGAACTTTAAAAACTAGACACATTTTGTAGAGTTTAGTGAGGTGATGCCAGCTCAGGAGACTGTGGTTAGTTGCACAGTGGTGATAACTCCTGGGCTTTTTATCTGCTGCTTATGAAGGCTTTTAATTGATTTGAGAGTTGTGCTGCTGGCTTGAGCTCAGCTGGTTAGGCAATAAGTCAGATATGTGATGATAATTGCATTGGTAGAGTACAGTGTTGCAGTATCTATGGTTAGATTATTTATAATGCACTTGAAATTGCTCTGTTAGTTTGATTGGTCGTGTGAGTTCAGTTTTTGAAAACCAAGCTACACCACTGCTGCCCGTCAGTGTAAATCCCAACCAGCTGAAGCCATGTCCCTAAACCACAGTGAACTGCAGGCGATCACAATTCATACGGCCGCCCTGCACAAACAATTTATTTTCCCTTCAGCGATGAATGATGGGAAAAAATGTTCCATACTTGGGAGGTTTTACCAATGTTTGTGGAGTGCTTTGAAGGCGGATTACGATATGATGCGCGGGAGTAAATGGTGAAGATGGACGGAAACATGAGACGAGTGAGTGGGCACTGAACCTGTGACGTCTTGATTACGGGACAGACTTTTTGATTACTAGACAAAGCGGCTGTCTCTGCTGCGATGCCTATCTACTAATGAGCCGCTGACTAGAAGAGGCAAACACAATAATAGCCCATTGAACTCCAGAGGGCTATCTTCACTGACGCAACAACCGGTCCGTCCGGGCAGAGGTTAGCTGGTTGGTTGGCAGTCAGGAAACCTTTTTGATGACCCGTCACAGAGATGAGGCGGAGCAGTGACTCATCATTTAGAAGATGCTCTCAATCTTAATGAACTGGAAGGGGTCGCTGGCTGCCTGTCATATTTAATGGTGATGCCTTGTGTACCCAACGTGTAGTGCATTAAGAGGACGTTCCTATTACCTGTTACACCGGTACACGGCATGCTGGCTGCAGCTTGCGCTCCGTTTCTCGCTACAATATTAACTCTTACACCGATACACGGCATGCTATGTAAAACTACGTCGCAAATATGAAACAAAAACAAAATCTGCAGAACAACCACTCAAAAGTTCACTTATTAATATGTTATATCCTATTTGTGCGCCCCTGCAGATGTGCAGTGTTTATTGTGTTTCCAGCCTCTCCTGTCTGTGCCAGACCACTGACTTAGTGACTCGCTTCAGGCCCTTCTTGATTTTGCCTTTCTGAGGTGCTTTTGGTCATGTCATGACATTTACTTCTCATTTCCCCCTGCACTTTCAGAATCATCCGCTGCTTACCACGTGCAAACCTCACCCTCATCCAGCCTGGTCTGAAATTCACCATTGCCCCCCCGGCCCGAGGCTGTCCTACTGCTAAGTTAGGCTAACTTGATCCTGGCTCCAGCTTTGTAATTTACTAACATGAGAGTCGTATTAATCTTCCCATCGAACTCTAGGCAATATAAATAAACAAGTTCACTGTCCAAAATGTCAAACTGAGTCTTCAAGATTAAGAACTGTCTGATGGCCTGTCAGTCGGAAAAGCAGAGCTTGTTTGTGATGTGTATGTGTGTGTGGACTGAAGAGGCAGAGCCTCCTGGAGGTTCTCATCACGCAAAACCTCGGATGACTTAAAGACCCACACATAATGCACACAACATTAGACAAGAAATACTCCAGATATTTACTATTTGGGGAGTATTTCCTGTCTCAGTTTGACTTGAATCCTCGTGAGCAATAACCATGTGACAAAACCTATTTTATAAACAGAGTTTAATCCTGCATTATCATGCATAGCCAGAGGAAAGCCACCTTAATGAAAGAGAAACAGAGCACATCCTCCTGATAATAAAGGCCGGACAGATGCAGAATAAAAAACTCTGCAACTCGCGCTCCTATTTATTTTCCAGCGCTTTTTGGTTTGTGAGAATAATTGACAGTAATATAGTCCTTCCACTGCCTCAAGAGGAGGACATCTAACTATCACTTCCACAACATGGCGGAGGAGTGACAGCCACACGTCCTCCAACCTCTCCTTAAAAGAACTTTGCACATAAATACAAAATGCTGTTGTGTTTTGTACAAGGTCGTCACTGTATATGCAGTCTCAGTCTAATATGAAGGCACAAGGAATAATCTTAAAGGCATAGCTAAATGAAAAACAGGACTCAGTGACCTCTGCCAAATAATATTTGAAGTGCTCAATCTAAAAATTCAGAGCAAATCTATCAATGAGGGATTCCCTCCACACCTCTCAACTTGTCGACAGCTGAGCTGACGGCTGGAAGCCAACGGTGTTAAAAGTGCAAACGGAGCTAACAGTGCAAACAGAGTGGGGGACAGTCGCATGTAGGAATATGCACTTAAAGGTACATGCACTGCCCACCTATGTAAACAAAGCACAGCAAAGCTTGGATTACAACACACACATTGGCAACGTCATCCTCTGCTCAGGTAGACATTACTCCAATGGATCCGTACACAGCTAATTAGTTGTCTGCTGCTGTATTAATGCTCTGGATGTCGGCTTTACGGCCCCTTCAAGTTTATGACTTCAGCATGTAAACCAGACAGTTACAACTTGAATGTTCAGACTCTCACACTCTATGAATATGTTATGGCCAGTACAATGAGATAATTCAAAATGTTGTCCTCCTGAATATTGTTCAGATCATGTTTTAGTTCATGCTTTAGTTGGATGTTTGAGCTGCACTGCTGCACAGAATATAGGAATGAGCTAAAGTTGAGTTGACTAAAGATTAGTTAAACTGGACTTTTCAGTAAAGCAGTTAAACGCATGTTCACGCAAAACATCAACCACCCTCACCCACTGTTAAGGAAGACCCTTCTATTTTCTTTCCCATTTAACTTTTTCCACCTCTCCAACACCCTTCATTTTATCTCCTTCCTTCATTTCCCCCTTTCAACCCTTCAGTCGCCTTATACTTTTTTCTCCTGCCATATTCTGTCGTGCCTCCCTCTTTTTCTCCTCTTTTATCTGGCCACTTACTTCTCTTCCCATAACAACTCTTACACAGTATCATTGTGTCAATTTAACACTTAAAGAGTACATTTTAACACTAGGTCAATGAACATATGGTCCCTTATCTTAAGAGTGTTAAAGTAACACTGAACATAGGCATTAACATTTCAGAGTTAACACAAATCTGGTAAGAGTTATTATTTTACTCTATTCTATAAATAACACTTATCAGTGTAGAATAATAACAGAATAATAGAATGTAGATAGGGACAATATGTTTACAGGCTTAGTGTTAGTGTAAGTTGAACACAGTATAGAGTTATTCTAAAATGTTGCTTCTGTTGAAATATCAACATGTGATACAAAAAAGTGATTTAGAAAAATTCTTTCTAAAATTAAAATGCGCGTGATGAAACTCAATTTGAAAGGAGAAGGAGGGCTATTTACTGTGTGTATGTATCTCCTCCTCTCTTTCTCTATACTTCACACTCCCCTCCTTCTCCCCCCTACCTTATTTCTCCTCCCCTCTTCCCCCCTCTGCATATCATCCCTCCCTTTCTTTCTCTCTGCGATGAAAGAGGGAGTTTTAAAAGCGAGTGAGAATCTGAGGAGGAGGTTGCAGGGGAGGGGTTGGTCCTATAAGAGCATCTGCCTCCAGCCTCCACCAAGCCAGAACAACCACGCTGAGACCGAGGGAAGGAAACGTATACGCTGACCAACCTCAACCTGCACCCAAGGGACCCCTACAGGCACCCACAACCTCCCCCCAACACAGGTAAGGGGACATTGTGGAGAAAGACGGAGAGGGAAAAAAATGTGCTTGACCTCTGACCTTTGATACCACGCATTTTGCGCTTAGCAGGTTTGTCGTACAATTGAAGACCTTTTGTTACAATGTTTAACAGATTGAGAAGCAATATTATCCTTTGAGCTTTATTGAAGAGGGGACAGATATCTGTTCATGTTATCATCTGTGGTTACAATACAAATGTGAATTCCTTTTTTCCCAAGTCTTTGACTCCATCACGTTGTCTATCATCTGCTCTACTGTTCCAGGGTAACTGTTGCAGTCGTTGTCACGCTTCTGTGGCCCTCTGAACCCCTGGGCTCCTTGAGCCTGAACGCTTGTAATGACGCTGATCAAAGAATTGATGCTCTATTTATTGTCGACTAGCGTTCGAGTTGGTTAAAAGCATAAAGCAGCGGGGACACACACACAGCGGGGAGCACGGGGTGCACACAGGACTGCTCATGCATGTGGTTTTGTCACGGGGGAAATGTCATAAATAGTACGTCGCCATTAGTCATTAATCGTTCAAGCCTGATTTATTGCATCGCTCTGCTGGCTTTCATGAATGAAAGGAGAGTCTTCGCAGATAGCCGCTGCGTGTTTGTGTTTACGCTGTGGATTGAGACGCAGAGTAATGGTAGGTAATCTGGGTGAGTGCAGCTTAATTAGTCAGGGGCCGATGTCCCCGGGCTCCCGTCATTAGAAGGTTACATTCAGATTTTCAAAGGCATTTGCCTGAACTGAGTCAATAGTTTGATATATTTAGTTTTTTTAATGCAATACCTGACAAATGATAAAGGATGAAATATAACACATTTTAATGCATGCCCCACAAAAGAAATCTGAAATAAAGAGAGCAATGGGTACCCAAGGTACTGATTCCTCTTTAACTTAAAATGTTGATGTTGCTACATGAAGTGCAACCTATTAGCAAATCTAAAGTTCCACTGACAATGAACAGGAATATTCTCAGGATTCTCAGTACACGGAGTAAATGGATTTTTATTGATCCAATATAAAACATCTGCTTCACATCAGGCAGGTTAACATTACCTTTTATGAGTCAGAATCCATCAGGAGAATATCTCAAATCACAGTATTATAAAACCTTTAGATAAATGGTATAAAAGGCTTCTATTTAATGATTTGGTATTAACATTCTGGAATGATTTGGTGATAATGACTCATTATTTCATCATCATTAGTATTATTATTATTAAGTGGTAATGGCAGAATTTCTATTTCTGTAGTGGTACTAATAATATTTCCTTAATGCCTTACGGCATTTATGTATAAAACTCATTATCATTAATTGTTTCTTTAAGCTGTCAAGAACCGATTATGAAGTTAATCAACTTTAAGATTGGATGTTACCTTCTTTTTTAGCGTTGAATAATCGTCATTGTCGGTTCGTTCAGCCCAGGGCAAAAAAAAATATTTGACCTTGACAGAAACTTCCACAAAAAAAGTGTTTCTTTATTAAAGCTGTTTCATTAGGAGGCTATTTCAACAATTACTGATGATCACAGATTTGAAAGTGACATAACCGGTTCTAATTATCGGAGTAAGAAAAGCTTACTGCTGCGTATCAGGAAGAGGCTGCAGATCTACAGATACTGTGGCACTTTGGCTGGAACAACGCTGTTCTTAACTGATTCAGGGGGAACTAGAGAGACTGCGTTCTCATACCTGAGGCCAGATAATCAAAGCTGTGAAACTTGATTAGTCTTGTTGTGTGCTCTGTCATTTCTGTATTGACTTGGTGGAATAAATCCCAGAGTTAATAAACTAACTGAACAAATTGATAAAGAGCTGGTAGTCAGAAAGGGAGACAGACTGCATGAGCGGAGAGGAAAAAGAAAGTAGACTTAAAAGCCAGAATAAAGGAAATGTGGCAAAATATAGAGGACGTGGCATTAATTAATGTTAAGCTTACACAAAAAAACGACTGAGTGATTAAATTATTAAGACCACTTTACTGAATCGCAGCCCCAATTTCCATAGCCCTGTGTCTCATCTTAGCATAGCACACTTAAATAAACCTCAGGACACCATTATCCCTGGAAGGCAAGATGGGTGAAAATGGAGGTGGTACAAGGGGAGCAGCATCACAGGTCATTGTGTGGATGTGTACGGCTCTGGGCTGCGTGGATCTGGCTGTGTGAATGCGGAGTGTGCAGTTAATCCAAGGATACAATGTTCTAAACACGGCAGGGTCCCTATCCATCCTTTTGTGTTGGGAGGGTTTCATCCTGGCTGCCCTCAGCGGGCTCTTCATTCTCCCTGCCTGTTTATACATCAATGGAAAACTGGCTCTTGTCAGACAGCTGCACTCCTTTTAACTGTGGTGTACATGTTATGTTGCTGTTGTTGATTATGTGAATGTTCTTTGGCACAGGACACATATCAGTGTAACACTGTTCTGTGCGTCTCCCCAGTGTCTCTTGATTGTTCATTCCCTTCACCTGCCCCCAGTCACTGCTGTTTCTCTGTTTGTTCATGCTCTACACCTGCTTTCAGCCACTCTGTCTTCCTGATTACTTGTGCTCTACACCTGTGGTTTCCATCCTTATATATTGTCCCAGTCTTTCTGTTGTCCTCTGTCAGATTGTACTGACACAGATGAGGTGGGGCAAGAGCTCAGGCGTAGAAAAAGCAAGAAGGAGTCCAGTTGAACTGGAACAAAAAAATATTTTCCTGAAGAAAAGGTCAAACAGAATTCAGGTTGAAGGCAACACTGGAGACTAATAACACAGGGAATCTACAACAGATAACAAAGACAGGAATGAATGACTGATAACAAAGACAACATTCTGGCAGGGGACAAGGGAAAGCCTGTGAGAATATATAAGGAGGAAAACAACATGTGTAATTCATGAGTAATCAGTGAGACACTCCTCCTCTCTACCTCCATCTGCCTGATGGATTGTGGAGGTCTGGATCGTGGTCCATGCTTACTACAAATTAATTCATACTCATTAAATGTGTTGTAACTCTGTAATGACTCCTTCTGTACACATGACATCTATTGCTTCTGTCCATCCAGGGAGAGGGATCCTTCTCTGTTGCTCTCTTAAAGGTTTCTTCCCTTCTTTCCCAATGAAAGGTGTTTTCTATTTCTTTGGAGTTTTTCCTGATCCGATGTGAGGTCCTGGGACAGGAATGTCTTATGTGTACAGACCGTAAAATCCTTTGAGGCAAATTTGTGATATCCGGCTATACAAAATAAACTGAATTGAATTGAGACAGTAGTGGCTGAGGACAGGTGATGGGAATGAACAATCAAGTGACAGGAGTGGCTCAGGACAGGTGAAGGGAATACATAATCAAGAGACATGAGTAGGGTTGGGTACCGGAAACTGGTGCTAATGTGGCACCGGTTCCAATACATCCGGTATTACCCGGATCGAAACGCAACGCACATTCCGGTGCTTCTTTTCGGTGCCTGAGCCGATTGAAATTGAAAAAAACTATTGTTTTGAACTTCTCTGGTGACTCCGCCCTGTCAGCAGGTTACGATAGCCAATCATTTAACTTTGAGAGCGGAGGCGTGCGCCGTGTGTGACTAGTGAACCCGCCGAGCACAACAGCGTCAGGCTGGGCGCGATGGGGAGACAGTCGTCGGTCCCCTGAACACGGGGAGAGCGATGAATAAAAGAGCAGCCTGAAGTCAGATTAGTACCGGAACGTTGATTGCAAGTCTTGCATTAATAAAAGTAGGCCATGAAATAATAAATTTGCCATTATAATGTTTAAGCTAGCTCGCTCGTAGCTAGCTCGTAGCTAGCTCGTAGCTAGCTCGTAGCTCGCGCTAGCTACGAGCTAGCGCGAGCTACGAGCTACGTGCGTGACAGTCTTCTAGCAGATGTGTTGGTGTGCAGTGGGGCTGTATACCAGGTGTTACCGGGAATATAATAACGGAGGAATAAAGACCGTGGGGCATCACTTTGTGTCAGTGGACCTCTCGCTGTCAGAAGCAAAACTTTATGTGTCACATGTCATCTTCAGGACCTCTGATTGGTTGTTCTCTCTGCCCATCAACACAGTGACAGGGTTAACCCTATGAGGTCTGACCATGACGTCACATCATATAATGGAGAACATGTATTGTGTATGTTAACAGTCTGATATCCGTTGTTAGTCAGTGCTCCATGATAACGGCTTCTACAGGGAATATGGCCAAAGATAATTTTAATGTCCTCATTGTGCTTTTTTTTTTTAAGTATCGGTTCAGGCACCGTTTAGGCACCGGTATCGTTTTAAAAGTACCGGTTTAGCACCGGTATCGGAAAAAAAAAAAACGATACCCATCCCTAGACAGGAGTGGCTGAGGACAGGTGAAGGGAATGATTAATCAAGAGACAGGAGTGGCTGAGGACAGGTGAAGGGAATAAACAATCAAGGGACTGGGCAGATGCACAGAACAGGGCATTACAATTGGAGAGCAAAGGCACAGATCTTTCTCCACGTATTTAACATTTTTAAAGCATGAATTTGAAGGCCAAACTGAAAGTTGAGGTCGGTGTCAGTTGGCTCAAACACAAATACTTTTTTTTTAAACATTTAGCCAGAAACGCTTAACATGTTTTAGTTAGCTTAGAATCTGCGGTTTCTATCTACATAGGGAGCAGGTCCCCTTCACCAGGTGTCTAGCCCAGAACAAAGCACAGACTGGCTCTAGACAAGGCCCTTCAGAGTCCCAAATGTTTTAGTCGACAACTGTACTCTTGGTACACAGGAGAAGTTCCAACTGGTCACAGACTGCAACCTCACAGCTATAAGATGCAACATCTTCCACACTGCACCTTTTTAGGAGCTTTGGATATGTTTGCTTATAATTGTCCCAGCGCTACACTTTGAAAACAAATCCCCTTGCAGCCCCAAAAGGCGCTTTCCCCATAGGTGGCCATCAAAAGAAACTGAAAGAATGATTCATCTTCTAACCCAGCTATGCGATCAAAGGCGATGAGTCGGCAGGTGGGCTGAGGAAAAGAGACTCTGCCATAATATACTAAAAAGCAAACAAGTTAAAAAATAAAACATGGAGATTATCCCATTTCAAATCAGATATCAGGAATTTCTGACATAAATTATGTGACAACAAGGCTGGAAGTGGGGGGCATCCAACTTGAAATAAAATAATTTTGAATAACTGAATGTGTTCCTGTTTTTTCCCCATTATTCCGACTATATAGGTTGAACACAGAGGGCACACATAAAAATGTTGCATTTGTCCAGGTGGGATGAAAAATAAAAATTACAATTACAGGGCATAACCTCATCTCAAAACATAATAAAAAATCAATATTAAATGTGATTGTTTGAGTGCTTGTGAGCACACCTTCCAACCATTAATCGACTGAAGTGAATAGGTGCATTGAGAAGGGAAAGCTTAGCGAGTCTCCTTGTAAGAGCTTCGGCTTTTATTCTACTGAGATGTCACACCCAGCCTGACTGACAGGGAGCATCTTATGAAAGGTTTCTTTCTAAAGGTGTCTTCTGGCTGGAGATATGTTAAAACGCCCACGCTACGGACATGTGAGTTTACGTGACCTCTGACCAGGAGCAGAATCACAAGGACTAATATTCAGCAGGAATGTGCAGTTGTACTGTTACTGCCGTGGCAGATTTGTAGGCTTTCTTACAATAAAACAGCAATATATTGATCTTTCGGAATCAAACATAGGTAAAATGTTAGTGTCAAACGTCCTAATTTTCCTGCGAAACATTCAGATTTTATGATGCGAATAGTGGAGAATGGTGAAGCCCCTTGTGAACTTTTATGCCAACGCTATTCGGATTTTTTGTCGCTTTTTTTTAATGTGTGGGGAAAGACGTCCGTGACGTAGTAAGGGGGAGCGAAGGAGCCAGAGTCGGCGAGAACGGGATTTATGGAGGGAAAAAAGCTAAAAATTAGATCAAAAGGGAGGTAATGACAGAGAAACCTGTAGTAGCGAGTATGTGGGCCATAACGGAGAAGATTAATATATACATTAGATATGTTTAATCAACGTGATTGGTAGGATGGGTCTACTGTCCTGAAATGTGTCACCTAAATGACCACTCTGCCATTTTATCAGATAGCTATCAATATTAAAACAAAGAACACAATGTGTCTTGAGTGGGTCTGAGAGACGCTGTCAATCAAAGTGACTTTACTGACAGTTAAAGTAGTCGACCATCTGGCTCCAGGCCAAAGACTAAGTAACATTTAATTACCTGTCAAGCTGATTCCTCAAACAACAAAGCCAACATCAAGAATACGTTTTAATTGTTATCTCCGTCAAGAGGATCATGTTATGGCCAGTTATGGCTGCATGTATGGACCTCTCGTGTTTGTGCAGATTCAGACTTCATTATTTTATACTGCCATTGACTGCCTGCTGACTCCTCACACGCTACTCTTAACCAACTGAGTGCATCTCTGACCCACAGACGCTACTTGGTGCCCAACAGTGTTTTTTGTCAGTTATAAAAAATTGCCTGAACTTATAATTTCATGCAAATGCTATACCACAAAATACACATTTGGCAGAAGTCCATTAAAAAAGGCAATGTTGTTTCTTTTCTCGTTTAAAACTCCAACATTATACAGAGACACCTACAAATGCCCAGAAAAGTGACAGCCAATGTATACAGTGTACTGACGTGAATATTGCGGTTATTATATTTAAGTTGAGTACAAATCTGCAGTCTGGCTTTTGAAAATCAAAGGGCTGCGAGACATGTGCACACTGCTCCTCCGTTCAACCACGCGTGCATAATCCGGCTTTAAGTCGCTCTTCAGGCTCAGAGTAATTTATTTTGTACTTCCTGTTCTTGATGAGAAAATGGTAATAATGGAAATGAATAATGGAGCATATGGTTGATAACGCAAACAGTTGCGAGTTGTCGGATGACAAGACCACAAAACTGACTTGGACCTAAATTTGAATGTTTCTCTAATGTCACCAGTACTTATTCATGGTTCAAGAAACGTTGCATTCAACAACGTGAAGATGTCTCACTGTGGGTAAGTTGTTCTGTTTAATCAGTCAAAGCTCATTCACTTCACATACAGCTACACACTTGGAAGCTTTCCAAGGTGGCGGTTGCTGTCGTGTGTCATTTCCTTTATATTTTACTGAATACTGCTAAGCTCGACAAAATATCACAGCTGCTCATTAGGTATGGCCTCGAATTGCAATCGCTCAAATGACATCGGCAAGACACATTTGGAGCCTGGATTGGAGATACTACTGAGGGATATTCTAGGAGTTACTTTCATCTGAATTACCCATTATATTATCTACCAGTCTGCAAACCTCCATTAGTGGCAACTCAGAGCAGCACCAGACAGTAATGACTTAAATAACTGGTTTATTTAGTGGTTAATCAGTTAATTAAAAGCGGAGTAATTGGGTTTTTAGGAGAGAGAGAGAGCGCTAGAGGAAGAGAGAGAGAGAGAGGACATCAGTAGAAGGATGAATGAGAGAGGCGGAACGCTGCAGAGGTACTGATCACAAGCGTAAAGGAATACAGTTGCATAATCGTAGTCACGATGCACAAATAAAATAATGAAATGATTTACCACTTTTTCTGGGTATTGAGGGAAAAGCTTTAATCAGGTGATAGGAGAGTGTGCTCAATCAAATGTACACATTGTGGGAGGAGCTACCTGATTCATCAGACATTTCAAGGTCGAATCAGAAACCGTGTAATGATGCAGTCATCAAATAGCAGAGTACTTTGCAGACAAGAGGACAGAGGAACAGATGAAGACAACAATCAGGGGTGCGGTCCTATCTGCGCGCATCTTTAATATTCTGAGTGAGTGCAGCCAGGCGGCGGCATTCTGTTTAGTTAGGAAATCTGAAATTAATCGTTTTCAGTGGGAAGGAAATTGGGTTGGGAACTGCCAGCACTCAACTTGGCCTCAATGGTTAACTGTTTTCTTCATGCCCCCTCTGGTTCGATTAATATGTCTCCATGTGATTCATGTTCATTCATGTTTCACAAAGTTAAGATTTTCAAGTAAAACAACTTCCTCACAGGGGAAGACAATTGTCCTGCCTTGAGTGAATCCTTCCAGAGAGCATATATAGCAGAGGTTTCACTTTGGTCCGGAATGAATCATCTCAGCTAATATTGGATGGATTGTGTGTACACATATAGAAGAAACTCTTTTATCGTCATATTACATAGTTATATACATATATGAAATTATTCTCTGCATTTAACCCATCCGTAGTTATCAAGGAGCAGTGGGCTGCTGTGAAGCGCCCGGAAGCAGCTGGGGTGCAGTGACTTGCTCATGGACACTTTGACATGCATGCGGATAGCAGGGATCCAACCGACTACCTTGCAGTTGCAGGACGACCACTTTCCACACTGAGCTACAGCCGACTCGGATTTGTGATACCACATGTAGAATCTAAATAACTTTTGTAATCCCTTCAAGCTCCCATATTTTAAAAAGTGAGATTTTCATATCTTTTATGAAAATACTGTGAAAGTATCAAAATACTTTCAATCCGTGGAGCAATAAACACCCGTATTTAGAAACTGTGCCTTTTTTAAATGAGCCGTTAACTGTTGTGATGTCACAACACTACAATATAGAGATCATCTCACAGTTATCGATCTAAACGTTCCCAATGTCATCCTAGTGTATTTCTCTTTGCAGTGCATGTGATCAACATCAGCTGAAAGGAAGTAAAAATGTACCCATGCTGTTGATATGGGTCAGAAACGCAACATGGCTGATCAGAGGCTTCATCAGATGTACGAGAACGTTCTTTGATGCGTCTTCTTGTCTCAGGCTGCGAGACGCCTTAGTTCAGCCTCTCTTCCACGTATACAAGTTTTATTTGTGTGGGTTTTTCCTATGTGACAAAAGGGGACACAAACTGCATTTTATGGTACAACAATGACAACAACAGAAATACCTTGTAACATTGATGGTGATCCTGGTAAATCCGCTAAATATGCCCTAAGTATACAGCCTTGCAGAGGTGCCAGCACGGCCGTAGACTCTTAGTCGTGTGAGACAGCGTGTGGCATTACGGTTTGATAGGTAAGGTAAGCATGTATTTTATTCAGGCTACAGAATCTGTATGTGTGTATGCATCCTCGGTACACAGCTGAGCAGATAACAGAAGCAAACTCTCCTCCGTGTATTATCCTAAATGATGGCAGATGATTTTTGGAAGCCAAATCCACCACGAAGTCAGCGCCAGGATGTAGGAGAACGAGATGCATTTTCGACAAATGAACACACCAAAACTGTTTGTCTAATCCCATCTGCCAATCTGCCAATCTCGTGCCGCCCTTATTTCTCCTCCTATATTCCCGCCAACAATAACCGCGTTGCTCCTTTGTCCTTCGCTGACAAACCCGCCCTCTTTCCTATATCGGATTTGAGACTCAATACATGCTTTTTATTGTTTGCACACCAGAACGCTGATTCATTTTGATTAATTTTGATTAATTTTGCAGAGCTGCCATAGTATGGGTAGCAAGAGATTGGAATGAACTGTTGTGGAAGTACACTTTTATCAGTTTTTAATTAAACTGAATAAATTCCACATTTCTAAGCCTTTTTTCAATTGATTGAAGACAAATTAGTTTTACTTTCTGCCACGTCAGTTTAATAGATAATGAAATCATATTGCTAAAAGGGCAGTGTTGTGTGTGGTATGGGAATGTATTTGAATGTGCCTACCAATGTACTGTATCGTGGGAATACACACATTAGCCATGTGTGGGAATGTATGTGTTTGTGTGCTGCATATTTCTTTGTGTCTTTCTGGCTTGTGCAAGTAAGTTTGGGCATAGATGTTTGAGCATGCATGTTCGTCAGCAACAGACAGTGACTCAGTTCGTTGCCAGCGGCATTAATTGAGTCATCAATTAATGGAGTTAATGAGTTTGTTTAATGAGATGAAAAAGCTGGTTGTGTTTCTGACGTCAGACTCACCAGACTGGGTTGATCCAAAAAAAATCACAACAGAGATGAATAAATATCAGAGGGCAGGAAGAGACAAAAAGCCAACTTGGCTTATTTGAAGCCTCCACCTATATAATATTTAACATTTTACAAACATAAAGTCCAAATGTTTTCCTTTTGCTCTTTTCTTCTTCTTTCTATTCTCAAATCTGATGTGTTCTCTTTCTGTCCATTGACCTCATTTGTACTCTTAGTGTCTTACATATGCTCCTCCCCTTCCCACTGCGTGGTCCAAGGCAACACATGTAGACAATAACATGTCTTTGTGGCTTGAGGAGCAGCTTCCAGTGCTCCTTACTGGGCGACTACAGCTGCACTAAATGACAGTAGACTATGTCGCGCTCCATAAGCCTTTGTCCAAAGCTAAGGTGACTCTTAGCTTGCTTGCTAAGCGGAAACAACATGTAAATGAAACACTGAGCTTTCTGAAGCACGTTTTCCTTCTTTTGATTGAAGCTTTTGTCCTGCTTGGCTAATGCTAAGGTCACTCCTTAATCAAGACTGTACACGAATAAACAGCTGTTTATCTGGTTACTTCGGTTTACTTTTGAGTGAATTATTTTCTGTGTTCATCTATCAATAACTTGTTATTAACTTTCCATAAGTGTCATGTACCTTGGCTTGATCACACTTTGACACAAGCTAGGTTGGGTGGCGACAGACGCCTGCGTCAGTGTTAAACTTCTAAACTGCAGTGATTAGCGAAAGGTGAAACCACGCCATTGGACCTCACTGAAGATAGAGAAATGGGACGGGTAGGATGCAAGGAATCTTCACACTGAACATTTTCTCTGTCCTGTTCTGTGCAGCAGACGGCGAGACCATGAAGACTGTGGTGGCTCTGCTGCTGCTCTGTCTGTGTGATCCTGGACAGACTGACTGCCAGGCGGACTGCGTATCCTGCAGCAACATCCTGCCCAAGCCGCTCAGTTTCAACACCATGGTGAATATGACACACACACACACACACACACACACACACACACACACACACACACACTTGGACATTTGCAAGATTGGAGCTCACACCCAGAGGGGGAAGTCCATTGTGTCCACTGGTGTTAAAAACTTAAATCAGGTGGAAAACAACCCAAGTCTGAAATATAAGTTATAGCAAACCCTTCATCCGGACACAACTAGATTACACTCTCACAGTTAAAAACTGAAACTAAAATCCCTCCACTTGGCTGTTTTAATTTGGTGATAAAACAAGTGAACACACTCACCCCACCTGCCTCCCGTCCTGATTCAACGCATTACCCTTTTGCCATTTGACTTTTAATTTGTGCTGGCTAATTGATTCCTGGGGATAGATGTGTGTCTCCTCAACGCTTCTGCCTGGTGGTTGTTTCTTTTTGGAATAACGACATGGCTTGAGTCCCAAAACGTTGAAGCGTCAGAGTTGTTAGTGTGAGGCACAGTCACGTGATTCAAATCACCTCAAGTGATCCTTTTGAATCTGACATGTCTTGCTTTGGAAGACATCAGATCTTTAAAGATGGATCTAACTTGCCTTTGACTGACCTACTGCTCCCTTTTCAGGGTCCCTGTCTTCTTCCGTTTATTCTATCGTTCTCCTCTCCTTTATCTCCATCCCTTCCTCCTGCCTGAAAGACATTTTATTTATAAATCAAGAGATCAGGGACCAGACCTCCATGATTAGTCGGCTTCATGGAAACAGTAGATGACGCTCAAAGCAATGCTCTCTTCGAAGCTAAGGTATTTCATGCAGTATCAATCCTATGTGGACGATTACATCATAAAACACACAAAGTGGAAGATAACGGTAATAAACAAGCTAGAAATCCAATCAATTTCTTTCTGTCATATTGGATTTTGTACTCCACTCAAACGACCCCAGTAAATCAGATGCATGATTGAGAATACTGCTGCGTCTGCATACTGTTTCATACATAATCTAGATGCAACATTTAAATATGGCCAGTCCAAAAGTCTATCCACGTCAAACATCGTCATGTGAACGTGCTCACAAAAAGTCTGTCAACATGCTAATGTTCACCACCTTAGTTTGGCTCGTGAGCATGCTCCTGAGGCTGATCGTCGTTTTTTTTGCAGCTAGCTGGCCATAATCCAAAGTATTGATGTCACTAAGTGAAAAGTCAAGGGATCATCAAAGAGTCGTTATTCCTCCTGAGGGGAACACTCGAATGTGTGTACGAAATGTCACGGCAATCTGATGGTATTATGATCAATGCAGTGGACCGATCAGCTAGTCGCCGGACAGACATGCCTCACCGTCCCCAGAACCACATTAACGATGTCCACAGTGGGGTCCGTCTATTTCAGGACATGAATGAGATTATTTAACACAGGAAGTGGAGACGATCTCTTGTCTTTGTTTCTTACAGGTGTGTCTCACCGAGTGTGAAGCCGTCGTCTCCCCGGCCTTCTCCTGGGACTTCTGTCACAAGGTGCTGTCATCACCAATTTTCTCACTTACTGGTACCATGCGGAAAAGATCTCAAGAGGAGGTGGAGGCCCTGTTTCCCGAAGAGGAGGAGGAGCCAATGGAGAGGGGTTTGCTGCTGCCCTTTGCACTGCAGAGGTACGATCCAATGACCCGGGCTCTCGGGGTGGACGAGAGGGATCTGGGCGGCCAGCCGAACACCGCCTACAATGCTAAGGATGAGTTTGAGGAGGAGGAAGAGGAGGCAGGGCAGGAAGAAGGGGCTGTTAACATGGCTGCGAGAGGACAGGGTGACGCGGGGCTCAGCGTTTTCAAAAGATTCGGCGGCTTTGTCAAGGGGAGGCATGCCTACAGGAAGCTGATGTCTCCGGCGAGATCGTACCAGAAGAGGTACGGGGGCTTTATCGGCATTCGGAAGTCGGCCCGCAAGTGGAACAACCAAAAACGATTCAGCGAGTTGCTGAAGCAGTATCTGAGCACGAAGGCCACCGAGTTCAACAGCGTGTCAGAGGACCTCGCCCAACAGAATGAAGTCTAACCCACCTTCACGGCACTGACATCAAACAGTTTGCTAATGTATTTCACCAACGTGTCAAACTTGAACTGGCGTCCCCAAAGTTGACCTTTACAAGTCAATTTCCAAAAAGGAAAAAATAAGCCCGAAATCCGAGACCCCCATCTCTGTCTCAAGACATACAAATTTCCTCTTCGGTTTTTCATCCTTTGAATGATGAAGCTAAATTATCAGACCTAATTTTATACATTCTCAAGTGGCTGCAGTAGAAATCTTGGTCCCCTTCAAAACCTGTTTATTCTGCAGTGACACTCCTGTCTGGAACCCTGAGTCATTCAGGTCTCCCATTTGTTGCCCCTCCTGGACTGCACTTTGGTCCATTGAGTACCCGCCCAAAGCCCTGTCCTCTGAAGCTTTAAAGCTTTACATTTTTTGGTTGTCCTGCAGTGATATACAGTAAAATATAGGCTTTAATATGCTTTTTATGTAAACTGCTTGGTTAAAATTGGCATTACCATTGCTATTCCGATTACATAGTTTCCTTCCCCAATGCACTACTGTGCATGATCATGTGATAAAAGTGCTTAATATTCTTATATTGAGGCCTCTAGCGTTTTTTGGGGGGTTAGGACACTCCCTTTATCATACTAACAACTTGTGGTTAAATGCATAATTTGTCTCTTTCAGAGGACCACGCCAGTGTTTTTTGTTTCACGTTTTGCCATAGCGGTTAGGGTAATGTTAGCAGTAATGTGAAGTATATTGTATGTAACTTGTGGTAAATAAATGAAAACATGCAAAAACGCAGCTAAAGGTCATTGATTGATTGTGCCATAACACACACCTGAGACGGGGCTTCTGAGGTCAGTTTAATGCAAATAGCTCCTCTTCAATCTGGTGTGACGGTGAAGTGACAACTCGGCACTCAATATTCACACACAGTGCTACACACCTGTCTGTCAAACTGATTTGATGTGCAAGTGAGAACCATCTCAGACTGGCTCTTGTGGACAGAACACAGTCTTTTTGTTCCTTCTTTTCTTCTTCAAACTGTAATGGTGTAAAACTTTGCTCACAGTGAACTTGTGAATAAAAATAGTTTACTATTTCCGTCGTGGTGTTATGCAGCAACTGATTCTGTGTCTTGAGCGGTTTTGTTCTTGGAATTTCGGCTGTTTCCAGTGATAGAGGATGAGTTATCTTAATCTCTTAACTTCTTTCTTCTTTCTTTTTTTTTATTAAAAAAGAAAATCTGAGTAGAATAATCAAGTGGGCTTCCGGTGCCCCCTTGTGGTCATTCCTGTATGTGTGCAACTGCACATCCTCCTTTATATCGCAGGATCGAACAATGTCACTTTGAAGTATGTTTCCCACATTCTTATTTGACGGTATTCCTCAGCAATGGACTACTTCGATCTGTTGAATAACAATAGCAATGCCACACTACAGCAACAACTAACACTTTAAATTGCACTGATTGAGTAATGTAAGTGTGAATGGCTGTCTGCCTCTATGATAATACATATCACTTTAATGTTGCAGCAGGTAAAGTAAGAGTAATTTTAATAATAGCTAAATTAAAAAGTGAAATAACTCTGCTTGAGTTGTTTATTACCTATCGCTTTTATCATTAACTATCGTCTTATTAACTTAGGTTTTAATCATTAACAATAAATTCTCAAATATCTTGAGTAAAATCGTATCGAAGGTTCGACTGGTCGTCGTGGTGATGATGGAAGCCTTTGGCTGCTCCATAGAACTGAGGGATCCATTCTAACTTCTGTCTGCACCCGATGGTCGTTGCCGTTGAGTGAACAAGTGTATTTGTTGGCAAGCGAAAACCATGATCTAAGAAAACAGATGAACTCCTGATATCTGGAAGTGATCATAGCCTCCTCAGGGCGGCATGAGGAATACCTGCTGAGTATGGGCATCGTCCATGTGCTGGAGGAGCGCTACGGTAAAAACACTCTTCATTGAAGAAGCTTTGGTCCATTACTTTATGGTATGAAGCATTTATAAGATCAAAGAAGGAGAACAATATTAACTTTTTTTAAATAACTCTTATTTTGCATTTTCCACAAACAGATCAATATTAACTTTAATGGAGATTTTCATTATGATCTGCAACAAACAGCAAAGTGCCCGTTTTTAAATGTTCTGTACTTTGTTGATTGTATTTGCTTTAGAATCGTGTCACGGGAGTATTAGGGTGGACCCAAACACACGACTCAGGAGACAGAACTGGAAAGTAAATTACTTGGCTTGGTCACGAAGAACACCAAACAATCTGGCAGAGGACAAGTGGAAGTGAGGGAGCTAAATAGTGAGGGCAGTGGCGACTGGTGGATTTTTTTTTTAGTGGGGTCTTCCAATCAAATTCATGATTCAATGAAAAAAAGGTATCAAACACACATTACTAATTTGCAGTTAAATATTGAACATTTATTCTAACAGTGTCACATCTTATTCATACAATTCAGTGAGTGCATGTACATACATACATATATATATATATATATATATATATATATATATATATATATATATATATATATATATATATATATATATATATATATATATATATATACAGGGGTGCATATAACGCAGGTACGCATGCGCGAAAATAATCAACAATGCGTACTGCCACTTGTGTTCCTCCTTTGCGAACCTGAGCGATCTGATGTTGACCGTCTCTACAGCAGCACGTCATTACAACATGTCAGTCGGTCTCTACGTGTCGCGTGAACACGTCTCGCGCGCCGTAGAGCCCGGCGTGTGCGCGCACATCTGGACGAATGTCACCAAAACAGTCACTTCCTCTCGCTTGCGCAACCGATCTGTGGCGGGAGAGCTACGTTGCGCGCGCATCGTTCCGCCGCGGGAGACGAGCCCTGACGAGAGACGTGGACGCGCACTCTGGGGCCAAGCTGAGTTGGCCCAACCGAAAGTCTTTTTTTGGGCGCTGATTGGATGAATTATATCTCCGTCATTTGTTTGTTATTAGTGATTCGCTAAACTGCTTCTTAGACCCGCCTTTCTTGGGCCAAATGGATTTGGCCCCACGACGTGCACTAGCAAGAGACGTGCACGGGGGCAGCTGAGAGGTGCACGAGCAGAGGAGACAAGCAGGAAAAGCTGATATTTTGTGCAGATATCCTATTTTACAAATAATACTGGGTACATTCCATAGCTCCAAAACATAAATATTGACAATTTGGATAATTTATGAATTTTAATAATAAAAAATATATATATATTTTTTTTTTTGGTGGCTCAAGGTTGGTGGGGCCAGGCCCCGTGGCCCTCTATGGGCCGGCCGCCACTGAGTGAGGGACTAATGAGGGGATAGGCTGCAGGTGAGAAGGGCGTGAGGACCAGGTGAAGGTAATGAGGGACTAACGAGGTGATCAGAGGCAGGTGAAGGGAGCTGGACTGACGAGATGGGAAGCAGGATCTGGAATGACATGATAGTGAGACAGGACGAAAACAACTAATACAAAAGGAAGGTATGGAGCTGAACTGTTACGCACACAGGGCTCTCAAGTCTCATGCATTGAGCGTGAGACTTACGCATTTCGGTCTTAACTCCCGCACTCCCGCTACACATCGTATTTCTCACGCTTAAAAAAACTCTTGGCTATTTAATGTTTTAATGTGCCGCCGCGCCAACATGAGCCGCTCTCACTGTGGAGGAATTAAATGTTCGCTGGAGTTCTGCCGTGAGGTGCCACTTATCAGCCAATCAAAAAGAAGAAATGGGCTACACAACAGCCAATCAGAAAAAGCTCAATAGCCCCCCCCCCGTACACACACACACACACACACACACACACACACACACACACACACACACACACACACACACACACACGTCTTTACTGTTGTCTCATCTCTTGTTCTTTGTTGTCTTTCAGAGAGAGGAGAGGAAACAACATGAGGAGGAAACAAGAACAAGACTACACAAAAGAAGGAAGGAGACCGGATGCACTGTGAACCCTCTCATTTAAAAAAGATAAATAGACTTTTATTTCTTAAGTTAAATAACTCTGCTTGAGTTGTTTACCTAAAGCTTTTATCATTAACTATCTTCTTATTAACTTTTGTCTTTTAGAGAGGAGAGGAAAAGAGAGCAGAACAGAAGCGAAGACAGGATGCACTGTGAACCCTCTCCAATAAATATCTATGTATTCTCTGATGTTGTACTGCTGCTGAAGTATTTGACTGTTACTACATCTCATCTGCCATATTCACTCTGTTTCCAATGAGGACGAGCAGCTCCAGATGTGTCCTCATCTTGTTACCACCTGGCTCACGGCTGCTAACAAAAATGGGGGCCACACATTGATCTTTATAACGAAAACTATTTATTGTAGCAACAAGAAGCACATGCCGAGAGCGTCATGAGTGCAGGAGCGAGAGAAAGGACGAAGCTCCCCTTGGTGCCTCCTTTTATGCTCTCTGGTAGCTCCTTCCACCAGGAAGCCCTTTTAGGCCCAGGTACCCAGCTGTAGCGGGGGAGGGTCGTCAGAATCTGCACCTGCATTGCAGACACTTTGTAGTCCCGAACTTCATCCCGTCTGTCACCACATGCAGAATCCAGCTGGGCTCTAGGTCTCCACCAAGTCAGAGCGCCATGAGTCCCATTTGACACGGAAGCTGCTCCGTCCTCCTCCTCAAGGAGGTCATTGAATCCGCCTCCAACCGAAAGGTCAATGAAGGAATCCTTCCAACACGTTTGATCTGTACTCACAGACTGAACATCCTTTATGTTTGTGTTGAAGCTGCTTTTGTCTTTAATTAAATAGTTTCTACATTGTAGCGTATTTCCAAAATGTCTGTTAAAGTAATAATTCAGCCAACGACCTTCTCTAGTTCTCTCAATTCCAACGGGAGGATTTATTTTCTGATCACATGTAAAATACAAGCTCGAGCGGGAGTCCTTTTCAGTCAGCACAGTTTATTCTCAGGTTTGAAGGGACCTGGACATGACAGTCTAATTCAATAATTTAGATTAATATTAACAACATGAAGGCAAGCACATCTGGAAGAATGGAAAACGGATGACTTCCTGTACATTTGAACCACAGAGTATTTATTGTGATCTGTTGTGTCCAACCAATAAAAAACAGGATTATGTTTTAAAGGTCAAAGCTATGACTCAGCGACTCGTCTAAAGTTACATCACAGTGGTCAGCCAGTAGAATCATGTTAAAGGTTTCAGTGTGGACGTTTCCACCACTGCAGCACACCTGAGTGATGAAGTGGGTTTCAACAGGAAACCTGATGAAATTAAGCGTCATGTGTTCTTTCGCTGACAGATTACTGTCAACTTGTCAGAGAAAGAATGATTTATGCTTGACAGTGTCAAGCATAAATCGTTGGAGGGCTCTTATCAATACAAACTACATTGTGACATTTTTGCAGTTGGAGGAATAAAAAAATCCCCACAAGAAGTGGACATTTGAACCACAGCTTCTAATAAATCAAATAGTTTTGACTGCTTACAGGAAGTCAGATATTACAGGATACAGCAGTATTTTTTTAACTATTTAATGTATTCTAACAAATTCAAAAAGACAATAAACAATCAGTTTTAAGCACAATCACATGATATTTATTTGTCATGTTGGTGACCAATTATCAATAATAGGTGATCACATTATGAACTCTCAGTTTGATGAATTGATTAAGAGTTCCACCATTCTTAGTCCTTGTTGAAAGTTGATGAGAGAGGGATCAGAGTGAGAATGTAAAGATATAAAAAGAGAGAGGGATCAGAGTGAGGATGTAAAGAAATAAAAAGAGAGAGGGATCAGAGTGAGGATGTAAAGAAAGGAGAAGCGAGAGGGATCAGAGTGAGGATGTAAAGAAAGGAGAAGAGAGAGGGATCAGCATAAGGATGTAAAGAAAGGAGAAGAGAGAGGGATCAGCATAAGGATGTAAAGAAAGGAGAAGAGAGAGGGATCAGACTGAGGATGAGAAGAAAGGAGAAGAGTCAGCTCGAGACACAACAGCTTGCTTCAGGTGAAACCGCCTTCTTAATAACTATCTCGAAAACACTTCTCATGGCCTTTCATGCCATCCACACGTCACCATGACATGTAAGGATTAGTCTTGAAGACATTCATATTTTTTGTATGTGTCATTATTATTGTGTGATTCTATTTACAATTTAGACGTACACATATATGTTCTCATCAAACATATTTGTATTATTGTCCTCGGTGTCACCCTAACACCTTTCTCCCTTTTAACAATTTTGGACGTCACAGATGTCACGTGATCAAACAGGAAGTCGCTTCATTTGATTCCCAGAGGAGCCGCAGGAAGAGTATCTAGTTGCCACTTTACATTTGTACAATCAGCTCGGCCATAAGTTCGACCTCTACAGAGGTTGTAATGTGCAGTTTACTCTATTGTCCAACTCTGTATTGTTTGACTTGTTCTCTCACTGCACTGTTGTGAAACGTCAAGGATGTTTATGAATAATATTATAACTAGCTTTATGATAACTGTCCACAAGGTACTGCGGCTGAAATGTCCATCATACTGGCGTCAGTCGTCGTGAGTGCCTGTGTAGTTGTGTGTTTGTCTCCACCTGCAGGCAGGGCGGCGCCCCCACATACCACGCTCAATGCATCGTTCTAGAAATCTGTTTATTGCAGTGAAGACAAAATCAATTCAGAGACAGATAGAGAGAAACTGTCAAACAAAGAACCAGAATAAACTGTGTGGCATAGCAGCCATTTCCACAGGATGACAACACACAGAAAAGACATTTGTTTACTATTATTATTATCATTATTATTGGAATTATTATTTCAAGTCACACATACACACACACACACACACGCGCGTACGAAACAGAACGGTTTTCTTTATGGCTTCTGTTCCACCTATCGATATCGTCTCATGGTTCTTGTAGCTCTACTGTAAAAGGAATTTATTGCAACTTTTCCTCAGCTTTATATTATTGAAGTGTGATGTGTGTATTGTTCATCTGTCGCGACAACAACCGCTGGGCGCCGTGTTGGGCCTCAGCTTTCATTCAGCGGTGGTGTGGCTCGTCTCTGGCTGCCATTTAAGTACAAAATCAAAAAGTCCACTCTTAGGATACTAAACTTTCCTAATTTTAAAGCACCTAAAGGGACGGAGACCAAAGCAGACACTGTCACCCGGCAACCACGGCTACATTGAAAATCAAACACTGTCAAAAAAAATGTAGCGTATGTGGATGTAACACAACATCGAGGACATTGTCGTTGTTCCGTCCCCCCCCCCCCCCCCCCCCCCCACACACACATATATAATACCGAGTTACAAAAGACACCACTGGACGCATCACATCAGCTAAACAACACAAATCCACCAGCACACAACACTGCACCACTGGGATCGAGGAACGGGTCGAAGGTCAACACCACGAGACCTGGGGGCGGAGCCAAGAGCAACTCGCTGTTGACGGCACACAACGTTTTACATCTCACACAACACAAATACTTGTATGTGGATTTATACTCACGCCACGGTTACGCACGTTTGACATATTTGGGGCCATTTTCCTTCATGTTGGTCGAAGTGGTTTACGCCGTCTGAAGCATTTACACGTCTCTCTCTCCTTAACAGACACAGTTCACCCCAATATGAAGAACATGGTGTTCTTTGACTCTTACCTGTATTTCTATTTATCAGTCTGTATTGTTTTGGGGCAGGTTGCATGTGTTTGTCTATATATATAAATATAAATTCGAAAAACTTAACAGACAACCCATTACAGGTGAGGGGCCAACACAAGTTATTTTTGATTTGAGGGTGAACTGCTCCCTTTAACCTCTGGATGCGGCACAAACGCACAGATTGGTCCCCTTTGTAGTTGATGCTGGGCTCAATCTCGGGAGGATAGTTATTGGACACACTTTGATTGTAAATACAAATACAACATACAAAATGTGGCACACAGTTTCTGCCTACTCACAAAGGATGTTTTGCTCTTTAACAAAAACTTAAAGTAAGAAATCTCCTGCAGCAAACCAGAAGGTCCGTCCTCGTGAGAAAAAGTAGCCTACAGATGTCAGAGCTCTGGAGAAGACACCTTGTACAGACGTCCAAGGCACGCTGAAGTACGAAAAGAAGGAAACCTTTATATTGATATGACTAAGAAAATATAAAAATGAAGATTAATGCAGCTCACAGGGAGTTTTAATCAGGGCACCAGGGGGCCAACATCTGTAAGCTACTTATGGCAAAATAAATCAGCCTCATGTGTTACTCGTAAATATTTTTTTGCTTTTGTACGTGGAATACAAACAACCCCCCGATACGTTTCCCCAAATCCAACACATTACACGTATGGCCTCCTCATATGAGTGTGTGTGTGTCACTCAAACACACACACACACACACCTGAAAACCTCTGCTGCAGAATCACATTGTATTACCACTGGACACGTGAGGTTCAGAAACGAAGGGAGCAAAGGATCTAATAGATTCATATTTTTCAGAGGGGGAGTTGCTCTAAAGGCAGAATTAATCTCTACGGGAAGAGACTAAATAAATCTGCAACAGTGAAAGTGGATGACATTCGTGACTGTTAGGAAGTCTGAAGGTCAACTGGGAAGCTAACTGAACTAATAAGACAACCCCTTCCTCCTCTGCCTGGGAGCTGCTAATATGTGTCTCCGCCAACGGAGACTCCTCTAAAGCAATAGGAACCCATCTACCTCCAGAGTAGCTCTGCCTTTGAAAAATATGTGCGTGAGTGAAACTGTAATCCCCCCTGGGACTCCAGAGCGGACCGGATCACATGAGGCGGCAATTCTCCGTCTGCTTTTTGAGGTCTTCCAGCGTGGCCTGCGCTTTGTCCTTTAGCTGGTCGATGTCCACGTTCTGGATGTTGGACAGCTGGCCCAGCACCGACTGCTTGTGTGACTCCTCCTGATTGTCCTCCGCGATCATCTTGGCCAGCTCTGTAGGCAGCACCACATCGTCCCCGGCCTGCTGGATCTGGGTCTCGTCCGTCTCGTTCTGGGGTAGGAACCCAACAGGATGGGAGAGGGGGGAGAATGTGTGTGTGTGTGTGTGGGGGGGGGGGGTGCGTTTAGAACAAAAAGGTTTTGCACCACATTGTACTTTATTGCAATTGGTTTTCCACGTTTACCTTTGGAAGTCTGTACTTATCCCGGAAATGGCTTCTGACGGTGGCCCTCTCCGCTTTCTTCTGGGCAAAATTGGCTTCTCGTTCTTGTCTGCAAGACAAAAGGAAATATATAGTTTTGTGGCAAAAATACGTTGTTCAAATCAACTCAGTTTTCATACAAAGCCGCTGAAGGAACGTCTGTGCAAGCTGGTTAATGTGAGAAGCCTCGGGAAAGCAACGCTAACCCCGCCCCTAATGTTATAAATAGGAGGGAAATCGACCGTCCATTACCACCTCTGCTTTAAGAGCACCACGAGGCTCCTGCTGCATGTGGAGCCTTGGAGCCTGGCCTCAGCGTGACCTTCTGGGCTGGAGATTCACAAAAGAGCTTTCTTAACCATCGCGGCAGTTTAAGGGAAAACCACCTGAGAAATTAAGAATAACTCTCCAAACATCTGTGCTAGAGAAACCGAGTGTTGCCTGATGTCCACGGTTCATCTGTCATCTGTTGGCCTGCTGTCATTTCCTTCTCGTACCCCACCCAGCCTCCATCATGTGGTGCCTCCAGCAGAGGGCAGACTTTATAAGCTGCTGCCAACACGGTTCCCACTCTGTCCCTGGAATATTTGGCTTAGATATTGTTCAGAATTGTTGCCATTGCCAAACGTGCTGGAATGCCTCTAAAACTCACGAGTCACCAACGTGACACAGTGCTGAACAAAGTCGAGGGCGAATATATATATATATATATATATATATATATATATGCCTTTAATGGAAGCAGTGTGGGCTTTGAGGGGATCTAGACGCTCGTGTTCAGCACCTCGCACTCATAAATTCCACTGAAGGTCAGTCAGAGCGCTGAAGTGTCTCGCCGTGCCCTCCTAGAGCTCCGTGGGCTAAGATTAGTGTTAATGCTGCGTTGAACCCCCCCACCCCCCCCCCACCCCCACCCCCACCGTGCCCCACCCCACCCACACTCTTAGATGCCAAGGTTGTGGTTTGTGGTTTTTGTCGAGAGGAAAGAGCCGGGAGCTTGGAAGAAGTCGGATAGCATTGCATCTTTGCATTGTCGGTTCCGCCCAGCGGAGGGCGAGCAGCGCTGCTTTAGGAGCCTATGGTTTAAGGAACAGCTGAAAACACATATTACCAGACTCTTCCTTTCTGTAGAACTCTTTACTCCTCTTCGTGGATGTATGTCTGTATTGACTCTGAACAGGGCTCCATGGTGGAGGCGTCACGCTAACCAATAGTGAGTTGCTGTCTGCCGGGTCAACTCTTGTCTGCCAACATGACCTTGTTGTTACTTCACATCGTCTCCCGGAACGCCCGAGGAGATGAAACGCCATGACAGCTATGGAGATCAGGCCACACATTAAAATGCAAAGAATTCATGGCTGCAGGTGAGACACAGCAACGGCTTCAAAGAATAAAAGCAAGCAGTCGCACAGCTGTAAATGTATTTTAGAACACATGTTTTAATAGAAGCCATATCATTCTAAATGTAATGAATCAGCCTGGATACAATACATGTGTGTCATTGCAACCATCTGGAGCAGTAACTGTAAATGATGAAAGTCGACTAATGAACCAAACAAACACAACAAAACAATATGAGTTAATAAGTGTGTTGTTTGACGTCTGATGCTATTTATATAGGAAACCTCTTTATTCAGTCGCACGCACCATTTCGCCCAAAGCACGACTCCCTGTGGACATTTCCATGGACTAATGAATCCAGGAATCCCAAATTAAACAAAATAAACAAAAACTGCGCTACACAATTTGCCGGAGCTCCATGGGCGAGAGGAACAGCTGCGCGTGGCGCGCTCTTGTTATTGCACTGATGCGTAAAAGAGAAATCAGAGAGCGCGCGCGGCGTACTGGAGCGCTCTGCTAATTTACGCACATAACCCCGTTTGACACACACGCGCGCGCGTGCACTATGTTCTTTTTTCTTTAGCATCACAACTTTAAAAAAAAAAACACGCACACAAATCTTCAATCAGGTCCTTACTTTTCCTCCTCTAACTGTTGCTGGTACTGTTCGAATTCCTCCTGAGTCATGCCCTGCGCGGCGGCGTCCGTCTTCTCCGCTTCGGGTTTCTCCTCCGTCAGTCCGCCCGTCAGGTTCTTCAGCTGCCCTCCCACCACATGTTTCACCATGAAAGCCATGGTTGCGCCGCTCGGAGGGTCCTCTTATTCTTCGGATCGGCCGAGAAGTTGAAGGCAACGCGATGCGCTCCTCGGATGGAGCGTCTGAGCGGATGAATATCCGTCAAGTGACGCTCAAACCGACATGTGTGTAACTTTCCAAAGATTCAAAAAAGAGGCTTGGTGGGAGCGTTCAAACCGTGATGGGTTGGGGGAATAGTTTCCAACGGCGCTGGTAGTTTCAGCACCACTGGCCCGTGGACAGCTCCGCGGCGCGAGGAGATGGAGACGGAGCCCGCTCGGTTGTGAGTCAACAAGTTTGGCGGTGAACTCTACCAATCCCGTGACTCCGTCCGCAGCCACTGCTCCCTGCGCCCAATCCCAAGCACCGCCAGACGGTGTGTGTGTGTGTGTGTGTGTGTGTGTGTGTGTGTGTGTCTGTCTGTCTGTCTGTCTGTCTGTGCGGGCGCGCTCCCGTCGCTGCTCCCGTGATTCGCCTGACGCTAACTAACGATGCTGGGCGCTCTGAAGGACTGGGGGGAGAGAATGAGGAGGAGGAGGGGGAGACGCACGTGACTTTTTTTTTCCTTGTTGGTTTTGTGCCCGTATCCCTCCAAGGGTCATCTGCCATGTTAACAGCTTTTCTAATGCCAAATGAGTCAAACTGTTGTCTATTAAGCCACCGGCATGCGTCCGGTTTATTGGTCTAATCACTCAGAAATGATGAGTGTCTTCTCTCGGAGGGCTTGCCTCCAAGAACAAGCTCGTTCCCACTGAAAAGATGGAGCGTGCATGCAATGCGCAAGTAAACACAACTCGACCCCCCAGTGCTCATCTAACGTCCTCGTAAATATTCCTCACCACCAAAATGCTAAAATTAGAAAGTTTTGCCTCCGCTTGCATCATCCCATGATACTCCTGTCGTTGCTCATGTACTCCTGCACCACCCACAAGTGGGTTTATGATATTAGTGTCTTAAGCATCTTGGCCTCCTGTAGGATTTTCTGGGCCATACAACCTCTCGTGTTTCTGTGCGTCTCTGATGGATACATAGGGGCGGGTCAATATAGTTCAACTTCTATCACTGGTGAAATATGATGTTTTTAAAGAGCTGCGGTTCTGGATGGCACAGCGTGACGCAATGTCTGGGGTGGAAAGCCTAAAATAAATGACGTGTGTGTGTGTGTGGAAGGAGTATTTTAAATCTCTCTCTCCCTCTCTTTCTCCCTCTCGCTCTCTTTCTGTGAGATTCAACTTTGAATACAAGTCAGCATCGTTGCCGTGCTGATCCTCGCAGCAGTCTGCCGCCGCAGCCTGGCCTACTTCCCGGTTCCCGGTTCCCTGAGGATCAAGAGAGACGGAGAGCGTCTCCGTGTCTTTTTGTCATGGGCTTAGAGAGGGACCAGTACCTGCCTCGCTTTATAAATCTCCCTCCGACTTTAAAGCTGTCATCTGCTAATCAGATGGAAAAATAACGCGGGAAATGAAATCCAAACTGTAATCTCGGTGAAATTTAATAAATAGAAAAATAATTTGACTAATCAGCATGTTTCAACATCAAATTATATTTTTCTTTTTTTCTTTTGATTCGCACACCCAAGGGATCTGTTCCTCCAGAGCAGGTCTCACTTTATTTCCCCTTTTGTTACGGATTATCCGTGAGCCCTGACTACAGGCGCTCCAGCAGAAAGGTTGACCTCAACATAATGTGATTCAAAGACGCACACGGAGGCTTAATGGTGAACTTCATGCATTTCAATGAAGAGGATGATGACATGTTCTGGCAGCGGAGGACAGAGGACAGAGGACAGAGGACAGGGGACAGAGGACAGAGGACAGAGGACAGAGGACAGAGGACAGAGGTTGTGTCGGCCTTAAAAGTGGGAGCAGAGTCTTTTTTCTGGAGCCCAGGCTAAACCCTTTTTTTTTTGATGAGGATGGCGTCCTCAGAGGGCTCAGTGGATTTATGACGTATGGCGAACACAAACGTGAACATACTCACAACAAATGTGCTATAGGGTACAACTATGTTGGATACTGACCGCCTTCTCACTCTCTTGTGGTCTCTGTCATGATCTGTTAAATATTTATTTATTACAGGATGTGGCAGCTGTCTCCAATCTGGCCTGGGCTGCTGGCTGGTTGGTAATCAGTCAGCAGCCAATGGTGCTCGTAGAAAAGGGCAGCAGGGCTGGAGGTGGAGAGGCGAGTGAGCAGACGCATCGTTGTGTGGTCTGCTGTGTTGCGTGTGGAGCACAATAAATCCATGTTATCTGGTTATCCTTGGTGCATTATTCCAGGGGGCCCCACGTTGGGCTTCAGTGTAGCAGCTCTCACGCCGTTACCCGTGGGCTTCCCCCACAAGCACCAAGGATAACCAGATAACATGGCTTTATTGTGCTCCACATGCAACACACAGCAGACCACACAACGACGCCAACCAGCCAGCAGCCCAGGCCAGATTGGAGACAGCTGCCACACAGGATATTTTTGATCATCCATTTATTTATGGTGGAAACCTCCAGGTCCCTTAAAAGGTGCCCTGACCTTGCATTCTCTCTACTGACCACTAGGGGGCATCTCCTCTGATTGTATAGAAGTCTATTGGAAAATGACTCCTTCCCTCAGTAAACATTGTAAACATGAGTTAATGGTGTTAATGGCTTGTTTGAAGTCTTCTTTAATACAGTGTGCAATAAATGTAGTAAATTACAGTCCAATTAGAGTCAAACAGACCATAAAGCAGGGTAGGCTTTAAGGCGGGGCTACCTTGTGATCGACAGGTTGCTATGTGTTGTTCGGTCGGGGAGTTTTCCTCTTAGAATTTAGCCCTTTCCCTTTGTCTTTCAGTTCATGGTAGTTTTTGCTTGCCTAAAAGTTGCACTTAGTCGTATGAAAATGCTGAACTCCAGGCTTTAAAAACGTCAGTCCACAAACCACTGGTGACGTCACGGTGACTGCGTCCACCTCTTAAATACATTCGCGACCTTCGTTGTCAAACACAAAAAAAACAACAACGATGCTTACAGCTTGTGCTAACAGTAGCTGATTTTACAGCCTACGGTACTGTTGACAATTAACAGTATGTTGTTGATATACACAGATGCTTACTGTAAAGGCCAAGCATGGCTGCACACAAAAGCTGACATGTTCCTGAATGCAGAAACATCTGCGTTTAATCGTCAACATCTCACTGGTGAAATACTATGCAGATGCAGAGCAATGATATAACACATATAAAATGGGAACACTTTGCCATGGAATCAAAATCAAAATAAATTATAGTGGGAATATTTGAATCAAAAAGTGACAACAGGTTGCTGGAGAGTGACATACTGCGTGGTTTCATGTGAGGAAGGAGGAGAGATCTCGCAGTGAGTCATCACGCAACGAAAGCCTCCCGCCGGCTGCCGCCCGGTCACACTTACAACCTGGTTACATCTGATGTTCTGGGATTAGGAGCCTGCTTGGGATAAGGAGGGATGGGTTTATGTACACTATTTCACACACACACACACACACACACACACACACATGCACACGCACACGCACATGCATACACACACACACACACACACACACACACACACACACACACATCCTCAGCAGCCGAATGTTACACCTTTGTTTCTTTCGTCAAGGGATTATACTTATCAAACAAATGTGCCCTGCAGCAAACAATAAGTGCATTCAGGGAGTTTGTTTTTGGCACAGCCGAAGATGACGCCATTAGCAAGTCACTGGGACGTCTATTTTAAGGAGGGGAGTGTGTAAGCGCCCCCCTGTCCGCCCACTAGTGAGATGACAAAATATCCCGCTTATCCCACTCAAAGTGAAAACTGCTCCAATGCATTCAACGACAAACATCAGAGCGTCTGAGGCCTTTTGGGTTGGCCGACGATTTCTAAGAGATGTTTTTTCTCCTCACGTCGGCCGCCTCGACCGGACATCGAACAGACAGGTGGGGTCACAGTGGCGGTTCGGCGCCATATGGTGGGAAGCGAGTCACCCCAGCGACAGAGGTTTGATGCCCCGCAGGCTGTCTGGGAGGTGTTGAGCTACACTGTGTGCCAGCATGGCAACTGTCCCCCCCGGGTAACGTCAACAGCTTCCTCGTGAGCTGAATATTATGACCCCCCCACACACACACACACCACCACCACCACCACCACAGAAGGCCATTTAAACTTTTGACCGTGACACAAAATACACTTTTCCCCCTGAAAGGGTTTATTATTATTATTATTATGGGAGTTGTTCCTGATCCGATGTGAGGTCCTGGGACAGGGATGTCTATGTCTACAGACTGTAAAGCCATCTGAGGCAAATTTGTAATTTGTGAAATTGGGCTATACAAAATAAACTGAATTGAATTGAATTGAAATATTAGTCATACGAAAGCCGATGCTGGAGGGTTATCGCCATGCCGTCTTGTCTTCTCCATCACTGAGTGAAAGGCGTGATGAGGTCACCCTGCTCACCCTCGCCATCACACTCGAGGACTGTTCCTCCCCCTTGCTCGGATTCCCGCCTGCAGCCTCTACACTCAGGTCCTCTTACCATGACGAGTAGAACCAATAGACAGAACCTTCACTCCTCGTTCTCTTAAATAGTCCTTTAAAGTACCTATTTTTGTCATAGTTTGTGCTCTTCGAAACTGTATTTTAAACCCATATATTTCCGTAACTGGTGACAGGAACCCCGCCTGGGATTCCAATTACACGATGGCGTGGTTGAAAGTGTGAAAAGAAGCTGCCAAGAAGACGCACTCGGCGACAGAATTCACAGCAGAGAAATGCGTGAATCAAGAGTGAGAACGACGAAACACAAATGTTCAGGGAATTGACTGAAATAGGTTGTGTAAAGGGAAAAAAAGAGAAGAAAAAAGGCCCAAAACAGCTGCTTCTAAAATAGCCAGCGAACTGGGACTGTGCTGCAGAAAGGAGAGAGACACATCATCACTTTAAATACAGCTGTTAGTTTGGGTGTGGGCTGCCTCTCGGTTCGGCCCCTTGATTCTGATTAATGGAATAACTAATGTCCCAGCAGGCCATGGTATTTTAGACAATGACATCTTTAACTAGAATGGGCACTCAGTAGAGCGCATACCTTCGCATATCACAAGATTGAATTATGAACAATTTGGCACTAGTTTCACGCAAATCGGATGCCAATTAACCGAGATATCGCAAATTTACGGTTTTCACCTTTTCGTGACCTTGACCTTGACCTTTGACCCAATCACTCCCAAAAACTAATTGATTGTTCCTTGGGTCTTGACCAATCATTCCACCAAGTTTCATAAGAATCGGCTCAGTTTTGTCTGATTTAGACGAATAACGGACGGACGGACGGACATATTCACAAATAAATACACGCGGGCCAAAACATTACCTTCTGCATTTTCAATGCGAAGGTAATAATCACTTTCCTAACACACACACACACACACACACACACACTCACACACACACACACACACACACACACACACACACACACACACACTCAAGTGTTGTTTAATCCGCACATAGTGCATTAAGTGTTGCTGCCAACCTGTTTGAAAAACACTTTCAAGAAACCGGCCTACATCAAATGCAGCTCCTACCTCCATGCATGCGTAGACTCGTATTAATATCAACATGCTCCAATTCGGAGTGTTTCAATGCATGAGCTTGTATAGGCGTAAGTAGCTCCGGTGCGTTAAAGCCCTTATGAGCACTTTGCAGCTTTTACTTCCGCGCTTGTGGCCGCCGGGCTACAGTGTGTGGGCTAAGTATAGGCGCACAGCCAGACAGTCGGCAATATCCGCTGTCAAATGACAAAGAGGGAGACGATGGCGAGCAGGAAAAGGTCATGGTTAAGATTTGAGTCCACGCTATGAGCTTATGGCTGGCGGCTCCGGCGCTGTGATGTCGAGTTTAGCTTTTCTTTCCTCTTGTGCTTCTTCTACACTTCTCCCTCACTGCTCTCCCCCCGCCCCCCCCTCCTCCCACACACTCTTCTATAACCCTTCCGTCTTATCCTCCCTCACCCTCCTTCCTCACCCTCAGCCCTAATTCCTTCCCTCTCTCAAATCTCTACTATCCTCCCTCCCATTCCTCCTCACGTCGCCCCCTGCCTCATTTAGACCTCCTGCCTGAGAGGAGCGTCAGAGCACAACGGGTTAGCGACGGCTGAACTTAAATGGAATGAGAAAACCGTAAAATTATCCTTCGTGGAATAGAAGCAAACAATCGTCAGTATGAGGAGAGGAGAGGAGAGGAGAGGAGAGGAGAGGAGAGGAGAGGAGAGGTAGTGAGAAGAGAGGCAGCGAGATGATTGAGACAAGGATGGAGATAAATGGCTGCTGGGATGTCCTGAAGATGGGGTGAAGGTCACTGGAGAGGCGGAGGGAGGGAGAGGCAGAGAATGATGATGGTCTTTTAATTCCAGATGCCATTTATATGGAATTTTTCCATTGGAATTTTGAATTATTGCAGATAACACTTGAGTTGGCCAATGTTTATGATACTCGTATTTTATCCAAAAGAACATTTTAACATTGTTCTGCACATTTCCCAGCAAATTAATTTGTGTTCTTCCATTTCCTTCTTCCCAAAGTCAGTGGGCTTTTTGATTGTCTCTCTGGTTAACTGGCTTGTAACTCATTTTACACAGTGGCCAAACGGTGGAATTACAACTTCTGGGTTCGTCACATGATGCCATTGGGCCCCGAAATACCTTTCCCAGAGAAAGGCAAACAATCTAAAAAAGCCTTATATAAAATAATTAGCCTGCAAATACTGCAAACAAACATCCAAAGTGAGACGACTCAATCTTGCAGATGCATTTGTATCATTAACTTTCATCAGAATGATCTGTCATGCAATCTTTTTTTTTATTACACCTATTTGGCAGTCCTGAACCTTTCTTTGGTTTGACAATGGATTCACTGCACACTATACTATATATATATATATATATATATATATATATATATATATATATATATATATATATATATATATATATATATATATATACTTCATCTTTCCCATGATGCAGCCTGCTCTATCTTATTTATACATCTCATCATCTTGCCATGACCCCTGAGGTCTGCCTGAAGTGTCATTCTCCATCTGTTTCTTGTGTGTTGGAGTTACAGCTACATTTCTCCCTCCCCCATCTCCTCTCGTTCTCTCTCTCTCTCTCTCTCTCTCTCTCTCTCTACCTCTCTAGTCGCTCTCTCACAGCCATGCCAACAACATGCATCAGTTTCTCCTGCTTACATAACTCCCCTCCCCCAACAGCACAAGGAGAAGTTATGACAGAAGTTATGTCACCAAGTCTGTACCACACTCCTCACTCCTGCTCCTCCTGCTCCTCCTGCACAACAACACAAGCACATGCACATGTGTGCATTGCTGTCACTGAACGATGACGTCTCCCGGCACAGAGTCACATGCGGTGGAGTCACAGCAGAGCTCGGCTTGTATTTACATTCAAATAAACAGGGCTTTGATGAGCTATGAGCACCAACTCACAGTCTGACCTCAGAAAACCTGCACTTTGGCTTATCTTTACCCTGGCTAGCCCCCTCCCCCTTTCTCCCAACACTCCCTTCAAAAATGGGAATATTCAAGGATTCAAAGCAAACAATGGAGAAGAAAAGGGAGTGTCCGCCTCAGGAATGAGAGAGATTTTCTGGATTGTTGAGATCCGTATGGCCTGCAGCCTCCACAGTCCTCACTGTCACCCACACTGACCCAACTTCTGCCACAATATCCTGACCGACCGCGTGTGTACGTGTGTAGTTTTGTAGTTTTGTAGTTTGACTATGTTGAGGAAATGTTACTTTCTGTCTTCTTGTTGTTCTTAGTTTGTACTCTAGGTTGAAATGTACTTATTGTAAGTCGCTTTTGATAAAAGCGTCTGCTAAATGACATGTAATGTGTGTGTGTGTGTGTGTGTGTGTGTGTGTGTGTGTGTGTGTGTGTGTGTGTGTTCGTGTGTGTGTGTGTGTGTGTGTGTGTGTTTGCTCTGGCACGCGTGCAGCTTCCCTGTCTGTCCATTCACCGGAAGGTTTAGAGCAGCGATGTTGAACACGGTCTCAGCGGACACAACCGATCTGAGAACAGCTGAACCGCCGCGAACACGCGGCGGCGTGGAGTATAGAGTCAGACCGTAGCGGGGGCATTCTCATGCGCTATAAATAGGCGTCCGTCATTTTTATCCAATCATGCAAATGGTGAGAGCTTATTGACGGCAGCATGCAAACACGTGGGGGGAGCAGATTGAATGGCTATCTCTTACTACCTGATTACACTGTTCCATCTAAAACATCTGTTTTGTATTTTTCATACGCTACATGTGTGACATATGCTGCAACCGACTCTTTCTCAGAGAGCTGCCGCTCCGGATCAACTCCCCCGAGCTCGCCTTTGCAGATGACCTCATCTGATCTCGGACCTGGCACATCACTGCTTCTGAAATTCCAGTTATCCTGAGAGGGCTCATAACTGTAAACACCTAAATATGAACATGCACACACACACACACACACACACACACACACACACACACACACACACACACACACACACACACAGTGACTTAGCGAGAGGCCGTGTTGTTCCCCATGTGAGGAGGGAGTATGAGTCAGTGTGTGTACGTGTGCACGTGCAGCGAGGATGGGTGGAGGTGGGGCTCGTCCTCATCCTGTCACTTCCTCTGTTCCTCTGGCGGCTCAGGTTCTGGGAGAACCGCACGGACAAACAAAGCCACCTCAGACGCAGAGCAGGTTATAGGCTGAGTATGGGTCGGACTGCTGATCTATCTATAGAGTAATCTAGGAAAGAGAGGGATAGCGTGGCGAGAGGCCCAGAAAAACACACACATTGGTTCGAATTTGATATTGTCTTTGAACGTTTCTGTCTCGTAAAGGCAGGTTGAATTAGATGACGTTACAGTTTTTTCCGATCGCTAAACGACAGTGGGCACAACTGGAGTCACATGTGCAAAACTCCAAAACTACAACTACAGTCTGCACTACCAACAGTCACCTGAGCTAAACAGTTCACATCACCTGCAAAACTCATTCCAACCAACACAACTCTTAACACACGGCTCAAAACACGCTCAGTGCAGCCATCACTACGCACACCCCTCAGTGAGATAACACACACTGTCACTCAGAACACACGGAGAGTCAAAACACCAAACACCAAACACCAATACAGGAAATACTAACTTTTCATCTTTACAGTTTGAACAATTTCAGTGACTTCAAACAAAGTAATATTTTTTTCTAAGAAAAGAGAGACATTCTTTCAAATGATTTAGATTTTTTTTCAGAGCATAACAATTCTTTAAGGTAAATTAAAATTAGCAGTTTGCTTCAATAGTCTGTAGTAATTTACGGGATTACAGTAATGAGAAAAGGTAGAAACTAAAAGTACATACTGTAATTCGAACAAATAATTGAGGGGCTAATCCTGCCTTTCTCTAGCATCAGGCCACATGTTCTCAGCAACATCACATCTAATGTTCTCTCTTGCCATGGACCTGGGGAAGAACCTTCTGGATGCCTTATCCATCCCTGGCAGTCTTCTGGACTCCTCATCTGAGATAACAGCTCTTTGTCTTCCTCCACACATCCGCCCTCTCCCTGCTTCCCTCCTCCCTCCACAAACCCGTCTTCCTTGTTCCATTTCCAAAATTAGTCTTTCTGAGCTCTACATATATATACTGTAATATATATTTTATATATATATATATATATATATATATATATATATATATATATGTATGTATGTGTGTGTTCACTATCAAGTCTAAAACAAGACACCTGCTTAGCCTTTCAGCTGAAATTGCAATCATCAGTGTTTGAAAGGCACAAGACTGACATCTATTCCGTTTTGAATGTGTGGTTCACAGTTTTGACAGCAGTGTGTTAGCATGTGCACAAATTGCTGTAAATCCACAGTGTTGTGCAGGTTGTGGTTAAAGTCATGGGATAAGTGTGTAGAGTTTTGAAAACTGTGTTCAAGCAATGAAAAACCAACTAGAGTTTGGTCCACATGAACTGCTGCTGTGCAGACTGTAGTTAGAGTTTTGCACATGTGACTCTAGTTGTGCCCACTGTCGTTTAGCGATCGAAAAAATCTGTAACATACGAGCCCCGGTTTCTCCACAGACACTCGCCCAGCGGAGCGCAATGAGTCGTTACATAAGATCCTGTGTATTGGTAAATGTCTCTGCCCAACCTGACACGACCCCCCCAATCCAACCCAGACGACACGAGGCCCGCTCTGATGAAACCCGGTGAAAACGGCTCATATGCTCTGCTGAATCACGCCCTCACCCCAAAGGAAAACTCATCATCTTCCTCCCTGCTGGAGCGATAACGGCCCCTTCCTCTCCTCTCGCTCGCCAAAATTCAATTAACTCTGGCTCAATCAGAGCGTCGCAGCCCAAGGTGAAGGTTAGGCGAGTTACCGAACTAGGCCGTCGACGTCTGAGAAGTCCGGGCCGTGCGCCAGAGCCGTCAAACTTCCGGTATGCTGGAGAGGATGAGGGATTCGTGTGACAAGCTGCCTGAAGACGTTAGCGTTCCCTTCTCGCCACGTGACTAAGACGGTTGCACGTAGACGCTCCCCCTCGCAGCCAGGGGAGAGTGTCCGTCACGGCTTGTCCTCGCCGACCACGCGCCCTGTCACAGCTTCACACCGCACACCTGGCTGACGCGTCACACCGGAGACGCAGCGGTTATATAAACGCCAAAACAAGACAAATCTCTTTGGATACGTTCTGCTGAACAGGTAATCAGAAAAACCAGGATGTAAACAATGCAATCAAACGTCAGGTCGTATCTGTGTCTGTTCAGTGTCCTATTTATTGGTACGTGTTGAATATCTTGTTGTGCGCTTCAGGCAAACAGACATATAGGCCGGTGTGCGCCGGAGGCGCTGTACGTAGCGTGATTGACAGAAGCGTCTTATCACGTTTTATCAAAGATGATGGACGCTCCGTCTTGCTTCTGGTGGTGCTCTCCCTGTGGGGCTGTGAACCGGCTGAGGGGGTTGAACTAAAGGCAGCGCTCAGTTGATGTGGTCAATAAGTGATTCACAGCAAGAACATTCGCCATTAAAATGGCTCAGTGTCGAGCTTAATGGTATTCACTGTAAAGAGCGGCAAAAAGAGGCGTGGCCAGACCGACCGGGCTGAACACACCGCTAATACAAATCAGTAAAGCCAGTGAGTCACTTTGGTCAAAAATCTACTTTTTGATGTCCGGCTGATCCCATTCGGAGGGTTTAGATGTCTCAATGGTATACTACGCTAATAGTTTGGCTGTTCATTAAGGCAGCCCGCTGAGCACAAACAAACTCCTGACTTCTGACCGCCACCGTCGCGGCGGAAACGAGCCGCAGCAAAGTGGCTGCAGGAGCACGTACGGGACGGGAGAACAACAAAAGAGTATCAGTGGACTGAGGTCTCTGCTGTTGGCTGCAGCTCCTGCTCTACCAGGTTGTTGAAAGAGATGCACCTGCATGGTCAAAGTCAATGCAGGTCATGACGGGCAGCGGTTCACAAGGTCATCAGGAAAGGACACCTGAGAATGTAGCTCGACATGAGGAGCAGCATATTCAGAAGAAGCTCATTTCCCAGACGTCTGCTTGCAGCCGACAGTAAACAAAGACTCCACCTCCTCCCTCACACACTCGCTCATGTAGCTGTTGGGAGGAGTTGGCTGAGCACTGCTGCGCTGCTGTCTGCCAGGTTTCCGTGAACACGAAGACAAGATTGTGCTAAACATCCATGCATTCATTATCTATAACCGCTTATCCTCTTCTAATAACCTAAGCCGGTCTTTGGACTTTGGAGGGAAAGCTGGA
>CM070104.1:16958006-17103006 GCA_036178185.1 Liparis tanakae
CAGCCTCCCTCTGTCTGTGAGCCATCACCGGCTCTCAGAGGCATTGCGACGGTGAGCCGGTAGAGGAGACGACGCACACTGGCTCGCATTAGTCCTCATTACATCGCTGCAGAGCTCTCGCCCTCCACATCCGGCACTGAGCTTCCAGATCCACTACGTGGCTCACAGCTTGGGCTTCGACCAGCAGCCGGACACCATCGAGACTTCATGAGGACCTCAAACTGCTCCTCCCAGATGACCACGCTTTGCTGGTGGCTCGGCGGGTGGTAAAGTCCGTCAGTCCAACTCTTTGACCAGACGGAAGTAGCTTCATAAATCATTGGATAGATTACCTAAACATTTTGTAAAGACGTTCATGGTCCCCGAGAGGATGAGTACGTGGAACTTTGATGATTTCTCTAGCGCCACTAGCAGGTAACGCTTCAGTATGCGCTACACCTTTATCTCAACGCCACGCTTGTTCGAGGCCGTCTAAAAACAATAACCACGTGCCCACAGGCACTTTGAAAGTTACTTGTTGTTGGACATGTTCCTCCTCTCCATAGAGGCTGTGAAGTGACCCCCCTTCCTGGTGCCATTGTAGAGATAGGGAATATAATCCAGGTTCCTTCTTTGGCATTCAAACCTTTTCTAACCAGAGTAGCAGAGCTAATATGAGGCTTTACGCTTCAGCAGTCGGGGCTGGACAAATCAAAATGAATCAATTGTTCCGAGTACATTCAGCTCTTCAGTAGAAAATTGCAGTTCATGAAAACACAATCATAACGATTATCTTAATGGCTTTTAACTTTGGATTTTTTATGATTGTATCAGGAAGGGATCTCTTCACAGCTAATGTAATTAGAACAATCCAACAAGACTTGCAATATATAATCCTGTGATGGGGTTGAATTCAGATTTATGTCAATGTATGTGCTGCACAGCATGTTATAAATGAAAAATAGATAATTTTTCTATTTAAAATATATCTGAATAAACCATGAGGTTGTTTTGCATGCCTCTACTTTCAGGCTGTCGTGACGTCTCTCTCCGGCGGTGACGTCTGAGGTCGCGCTCCCTTCTGTCTTGTTGCAGCTTATGGATCGTCGCTACGCTGATGAGTTGACGAGGTCGGATGCTGCATCAGAGGAAATGGAGCGTGCGGTAGAATAATAATCTGAATGCGGCACATGGTGAACAAAGGAGGGATTCAGGATGCAACAACCTCCAACGCCACAAAACCCCAGAGACACGGCAACCAGGGGGCCTGAATGCAACAAAAAAAAGATAAAGTGGCACTTGTGTGTGTGTGTGTGAAAGGCTGACATCACGCGAACATAAGCGTCCCCATATATAGCAGCTAATTGCAACAGGAAACTGCATATTTTTAGGCTGCTTTTCGGCAAAGTGGCGAGCCCCAAACAGGAAAAGGCATGTGATGCGCCCGAGTGATGTGTCCGTGTGAAAGGATCCTGTCACCGAGGACATGTGCACATTTGACACAGCCGGCCGCACACTGGCCTGATAACGTCAATACCGTTTCCGTCACCTCCTGTCAGCCCAACGCCCCGCTCCTTGTCACTGAAACGGGCAGGATATGGAGCCTCGACTCCCACGCTGACTTAATGACGGGGCTGGAGCTGCACAAACACGCCGCTCAGTGTCAGTAACTTAGAGGGAACACGGACGTTACCCGGATGATACCACTCTTCCCAGGGCAAACTGTGGCGCCACATGCAGCCGACACCGTGTTAGCTTAGCATACATTCCCCAAAAACGATTCTTTCCACACGATGACTAAACAGGTATGGAACCTCCATCGAAGAATAGATGGAAAGTCTATAATTAATTATAGTTTTAGAAATGTTCTTTTTCGAATACTTACCCAAAATGTACTTGGATTCACACATCGGTGTTAAGAGACAAAGAATTAAGCCTGTGACTGTGCGGAAATGACTCTTTATTATCACATATTCAGGTTGACAATGACCTCCAGGTGCTTCGGTGTTACTGACGTTCACAGTGCAAATAAAAAGCCTGGGCTTGTGCTTTTTTTTTTTGTGTCTTTAAGAAATCTGCCATGCGATAAATCGTCAGCGGCCCATGAAGCCGGGGTCTCGCCGCCTCACTCATGCTGTGACGCATGTGAATGTGTCAGGTCCAGGGCGGCGATGCACATGCTAACTCCACAACAACAACAGACCACACACAAAAACAGCACGTTGCAGCCCTCGGCATCTTCCTCGGAGTCGCTCCCCTCCCCCATCCTGAAAATGGAGTTGGCGTAATCAGATTAAATTCAGTAGCTAATTGGTTGGCGTTGAGTTTGTGCCTCTGCTGCACGGATCCATAACTTATTGAAGGCTGATTAACGCATCAACCCTCCTGCTTATGCCTACTCAGAACTCAGAGCTGTGCGGTTGTCAGGAGGCTTAAGTGAGAACGGCCGAACGAGGCATCCAGACGCCAGAGCTGAACGTTAAGGTCTCTCCTGTCGCCACAGTGATACCTCCAGTTGGGCTTTACGTTGTAATATGTGCCACAATATCACAAGGGCTACTGTACTGATGTAGACTGATGTCTAAATAAAGGACACGTCGATATGCAGCTTGTCTCCACGTCCTCAAACAAGGCAGCGAAGGTCATCTAAGGAAGCAGCTGCTTCTGACCTTTGACCCCTCCAGCAGAACCTCTAAATCTTCTGTGGATTCTAATACTAATGCTACCATCCCAATTACTAAATAGCATGCTTAGTTTAGTAAGTATCTCATTAGTACGCCCCGATACATTGAATATCTCAAATAAAGCTGTCAGGATGTCCATCCGGTCGTCTGCCAGCCAGCACGCTGTTCTGGCTCTTCTGACCCACACCGCTCGAGACAGAGGGTCAAAGTTCAAAGTGTAATGGATATGAGAAGAAGTAACAAAGTCCCTCCCCTTTTGGGTAGAATGTGTACAATATTTAACAGCGAGCGACGAATATTTTTTTAATCTCTTTTTGAATTGTGACTTGAATTAAAAATCTGAATCAAACACTTGAAGGATAAGACACAAAGGGCAGTTATACCAAAACTCCTTCCCAAATGCAGTTTAATCCGATATTAGGCCTCAGACTGTCTGAATAAGTCAGGCGACATCCATAAATCGTGTAACGAGCCGAGGGCGGAGAGGAGCTGTGCAGCAGCCCGTCTCGTGCTGCCGTCGCAGGGCGTGGAGCCGGAGCGCGCGATGCGTCCTGACAGCGGCGCAGTCGTGGCCACGAGCGCACACGGCCTCGCTTACGTAACCAGCCCGTTGTCACCGCCCCTGTCCCGTCAGACGACCCGCACGCCGCCCGGCTGTCAACACACCGACACTCCTTCACACCTCGAAGGCTCCCCTGGTGCTTCACCACCTGCTCGGGGCACTTCCTCAGTCAAAGGAAAGACGATCGCCGGAGGACTTTATTTATAGAGGTCGGTCCTTTGGCGAGCCGTACAGCTTTACAGAGCAGTATAGTCTCGTGACCCCCGTGACCCCCGTGACCCTCCCTCCCACAGCGCCGAAGTTTAAAAATCCCAAATAACTATTTCCGGCTTGTTTCATGAGACTCAGAGACACAAACACTCTGGTCGCTGTTTTAAAACCTGTTGTAGCAATGTAAACCCCAGACACCCGATGGCCCTTTGAGCAAGGCATTGATCTTCATGCATCACCCACAGGCCCCCTCCTCTTCATACTGGACCTGAGAAAATAGGGTCCCCCACTATAAGATATGAGGGACACCATCTACAGTGCATTTGTGCAGACATTTATTTTTGTAATAAATAAAACCAATGCATTTTTAAACATAACTGAATATCTCTTCCATTGTGATCGTGTTAGTAACGAATCTGGACATGGTCAGAAGAAACCGTGGAAATGATTAGTGATCCAAGAGATTCCAATGCGTATAAATAAGGGTCGGACTTGCACCATGTGACTCCGATCTCACGTGTTTCCTCACACGCTGCAGGACTGTAAACCATGTTACAGCTCGAAAAGCGTTCTCACGATCACCATCTTGGAACCAGGATGGTTTATCAGCTTTATCAACTCATACTACCCAGGTGCCCTTGAGCAAGGCGCTTCTCCCTGATCCGCTCCAGCGGGGCTCCGAATTAACAGGTAGTGTGGAAGAAGATGAATGTGAACCAGATTGCAAACTTCCCCGAGTTGAATTAATCAAACAGAAAATGTTGGATTTCTTTATGGCCAAATATTCGACTTCCTGCTGTTTAATATTTCCACTAAGGACTCCGGGTGTTATTTACATAAAAGCCCAATATGTTAAACTCTAAGACTGTGTGCCTCCGGATCTCCACCCACATACACACTGATACAATGATGCAGGTGTCTCCACACTGTTCAGATGGAATGATTTATTCATAATCATGATAGCATAATAAAACAATGAACACTGAAAGCACTGACAGTTGAACCCAAGGCCTCTCCCAGCATGCACCACTCCGACCCCAGCGTTCACAGAGACACTGAACGTTCCTAACGCCAAGAGGCTTCTGGAAGTCCTTTTTTTATTTGTCACTCTCCGCCCTAGTCAGTTTTTTCCTTGTTCGTTTTTACTTTTGTTGAATCCTTTAAATATATTTTGATATAAAAAACACACCCACTGATGATGAAACAACCGTGTTTGTGAACTGCCTCTCTGCCCTTCTCCTGTTATTGTCCTGCCCCTGCCCTCCCCCCCCGCTCTTCTCCCAGTATTGGTCAGAGGACATATTGATACTGGCCCCCTGAATCCTTCTTCTTCCTGTTCACGCTCTCTTCATGGACACGTGGTACAAAAAAAACAAAAAATACATCCCAGTCCGACTGGGTGAGGATGGAGGTGCAGGAGATGGCACTAAAATAAAAATAAAACACGGTTCGATAACCTCCCTGAAAAAAAATTAAAGCAATAAAAAATATCTCTTAAAAAAGGAATTCAAAATAAAAAAAAGAACTACAAAAGTTCAGTTGAAAGACATGCTGGAGGGAAGTCTGGAGCTCTGTAGACTGGAGGCACTTTAGCACAGAGCGAAGGCCCCACGCCTGACACCACGCCGAGGGGGGGGGGGGGGGGGTGGAATGACAAGAGAGCTGGGCTGAATTAATGCAGAGCAACACAGCGATGGGGGGGGGGGTGGAGAGAGAGAGAGAGAGAGAGAGAGAGAGAGACAGAGAGAGACGGAGAGAAGAAAGAGCACCTGACGAACGTGGAGGAAAAAGGCCAGCCTTCCCTCCAGTTAATGCCATGTTCAGGAGAGGAGGAAGAAAAACAAGATTGGAAAAAGAAGGATCTTCCAGGTGGAGGAGGAAGAGAAACTTTGACCAAGAGAGAGAAGAAAGAGAGAGAGAGAGAATTGAGGAGAGAAAACAGTCCGGGAAAAGCTTTACAACACAAACAGGAAAACGGTCCTTGTGTGGATGCAGAGGGCGGCTGGCGGGAACGCCTGAGGTCAAAGGTCAGGGTTGGGGCACAGTAGGGCAGTCCCACATGTCAGTGGGCTGGGCAGGCAGGAGGAATATACTGTGGTCCCTCTTCTTCTCCTCTTCCTCCTCCTACCACCACTGTGTCTCTCCCCCCTACCCCCCTCCTCTTCACAGGTAGAGCTCCTTGGCTCTGATATGCTGCAGCTTCTCCCTCAGCATGCGGAAAGAGGGCCGCACCACAGAGTCCAGGGTCCAGCACTGCTTCATCAGGTCGTACACCACGGGCGAGCAGCCGTCCGGGGCGTCCATCTTGTATCCCTTCTCCACCCGGGGCACCACCTCTTTCAGCGGCTGAGAGAGAGAGAGAGAGAGAGATGTTGACTGATATTCAGCCGGTAGCAGCTGCGCCACGGCAAAAGTGAAATGACTAAATATGTAAATGCAACAATGCAGAAATATTTAAATTTAACAAAGCACATGTCGTGTACAATTGTCATCACCTGCTCCAGTGGTCTAATCGTACAGATATTTTAGGTCACTTCACTAATTCTCACACACACACACACACACACACACACACACACACACACACACACACACACACACACACACACACACACACACACACACACACACACACACACACTTCGGTACTCACAATTCTGGGGTAAGGCACGCGCCCGAAGGAGTAGATCTCCCAAAGTAGGATTCCGTAACTCCAGACGTCCGACTTGGTGGAAAACCTCTGTCGGACGGGAAAACGAAATAGAGTGAGGAAACATGACTAGAGTGACGATAAACACAGACGCAACAAAAAAATGCGCTCAGTGAGTTGGAATTCCATATCCAAAGAGCAGATTTGAAAGACTTAATAGGAAGAAGATGAAGGAAGTTAAACACTATCACAGCGATTCCCAAAGTGTGGGCCGCGGCCCAGGTACTGCAGGTGGGCCGCGAGAGGTCATTTACAATAAATAAATAAAATGTATTCATTTTAAATTTTGAAAAAATTGAAATTAATATAAACATATTTAAATTACGTGTTATTCTTTTATCGGACCTATTCTTGATCCGTGACGTGTCTTGTATCTCATCAATAGCGGGAAATCTCTGGAGCATGAAGGGAGAGGCGGAAGTCACTTGTCAGACCGTCCGTGTTATTATTGTTGTGTTGGTCGCCCTGTGATGACACGCGCTGGGGAGCCGCTGGTCTCCGAGACAACACGACGGTTAACGTCACCGCAGGCCGCCCCGGACCGACGCCGCCCTCAGCACCAGCACCTCGCGCTGACCCGGTGTTTCACCCCGACTGGTTTAAAACCTACTGGTTTAAAACCTACTGGTTTCCCTGCGCGCGTGTTGTGTTCTCCTCAGTCTGCAGCTCTGTCTCGCTCACCAGACCGTCACACATTCACAAACATACTGCTGGAGGTCTTCAAGCCACAGTTCATCTCCATTTCGGCGATTACGATTGTATGAGTGAGCAGAGCATCACAGCCACTATGAAGAAACACATTTTAGAAAAAATAAAAATATAAAGATCGCCCCACCTGGTTTCGATCCCTTTCACGCAAAATGAGACCTCACTCAAGACGCACAATCTGTGCGCTGCGCCACCAGATATTACTCTCGACTCAAGTCATTTATGTATTGATCCATGAGGTCACATTTCTTATGTTTTCATGGGAACAGTTTGGTTGAAGGGATTTGAAACAATTGGTTACCTTGAGCCGATATCTACACTTTGAAACATGTTTAGCGATGCTGGTTTGCAACGCTTTTGCCACACAATAACGACGCATTTTGACCCCCCCCCCCCCGTCGACGTGGTGGGCCGAGGAAGATTCGCCCCGCTCTGTTTCGCCGCCCGCCCCCTCGCCGCCTCTCACCTTCTCTCTTATTGCCTCGGGGGAGGTCCACTTGACGGGCAGCTTGGCCGTGTCCTGTATGGAGGACGCCTCCTTGGTGAGGCCGAAGTCGCTGACCTTGGCGATGTTGTCGTCGGACACCAGCACGTTGCGGGCCGCCAGGTCTCTGTGGACGAAGTTGTTGGCCTCCAGGTACTCCATGGCTTCGCACACGTCACTGGGCGACACGGCGAGGGGAGGAAAGAGGACGAGATGAGGTCCAACCCACAGGCGTGCGTCCCCTCCCTTCATCAAGCGGACGCCGTTGTGGCTTTGCCAAACACAGCGAGTCACAAACGCGGCTCGAGTTTGATCTATATGACAAGTGCAACTGCTATTGTTGATAATCTGTTATTATTTTGTATTGTGATTTGTCCATGTTTTATTTGATCTATTTGTGTGCAATTGTTTTATCAGTCATCTACTAAGTAGCATGATCAGATATCTGGGATCCATTACCGTACTTTTGGCCGCGCCTGGATACTTGGGGGGGGGGGGGGGGGGGGGCTTGATGAGAAAACACCACAACATCCCTTATTCAGGGAGGGTAATGTTGTTCTACAGTGAATGCTTGTAATTATTTTCTGATGAGTCCAAGGTGACGAGAGGATGTAAATGTTGTTTTTAAAATAAGTTCAGAGAGAGAATAGTTTAAAGGGTAATCGTACATGTGGCACTAGCGCCGATTACCTTGTTGGCTAGTGCCGACTAGCTCATTAGCTAGGCTCATCCCTGTGATGCAGTTATGTTGGTTAATTCATCTGTTAACACTGCATCTATGTAAAAATGCTGTTTGCTCTGTTAATGTGTACATCGTAAATGTGTCTATGTGATTCAAGTAAACCAGCTTGCTGAGAAAACCCCACATCATCCCTCATGTGATGATGTCATCACCCCTCATGTGATGATGTCGTCACTCATGTGATGATGTCTCCCCTGACTCAGCGGCGTAACGTATGCAGGAAAGGTGGTGAGGGTAGAAGCGGTCACACGGCTCACAAAGTGAAAATGAATCCTAAAATACTTCCTTGTTTTGATGCCTGCCGATCGGAGTGTTTACACTCGTGAAACATTTGAGTTGTGCCGGGTCACAGCGTCGGCTAGATGACTTAGTTAAAACATGTTTTAAAAGACTTCAAGTCGAGGCGCTTGAAGATAAAGCAGCCGCGCATCAAGAGACCAGCGTGGCGCTTGCTTGGGTAAACAAAGGCTTATTTATGCCCCTTTGTGAGCGTGACAACATTCCTTTGAAGCTCCACTCAGATCCCTGCAGCAGTTTAGCTCTCGACCCGAGATGTGCCGATTAAACGCTCGTCTGTTGTACCAATGTCATGAGAACAGGAAGAGAGGTGAAGAAGACTCACAGCGAGAACTTCAGTAAGCAGTCCCCGCCGAGCACGGTCCGGCCTCGGGAGCGCAGGTAGTCGACGAGGCTGCCCTGTGACACAGAGGGGGGGGGGGGGCCAGCCTGATGAGAAGCTGCCAGAGAGAAACTCGGGGACGCCACTGCTCCGAGCTTTTACACAAATCCCGCGTTTGTAGAGATTCAACAAAACACTTACGCGTTCATCAAACACTCGGTACACACATTTTAAAACAGGGCAAGAAGATTGTGTGACAAACCTTGGCCATGTACTCTGTGACGATGTAGAGACTGCCCCTCTCTTCCACAATCACCCCGAGCAACTGCACCAGGTTGTTGTGCCGTAGTTGCCTGAGATCAGAAAACAGGTGACGGGAATAAAAAAACAACTTGTGATAGAAAACAACCGTTTATTGCTTCATCATCAAGGGGTCTCACGTCATGACGGAGGCCTCGGCGATGAAGGCCTGCGCCGTGGCGTCATTTTTGATGCACTTGACAGCCACCTTGTTCCCTCTGTAGTCTCCGACCATCACGTCTGACGAGGACACAGACGGGGAAGATGTTTTGGTTCAGTATGAGAGGCGGGCGAGGCCGCTCGCTACTACGGCTCAGAGGTGTGAAAAGGAATGACGTCCTCACCTCCAAACTCCCCCTTGCCAATGGTCTGCAGGAGCTTCAGCTCCTTCCTGTTCAGGGCCCAGCCGCCTGCCGAGAGAGGACAACACTTAACAGGCCTCACAGTCCACGGCAGTCAGGCTACAAGTCTCATCACATTACTGTCAAATATATATATATATATATATATATATATATATATATGTAATATTCATCTTCATTAGTAAGCTCAGCGTGTCCTTACTCCTGGAGAACTCGTCTTGTGCGGCCACCGTTCCCTCCATCAGCTTGGGTTTGATCAGCCGGGTGCAAAGGCCATCGGCGTCTTTGGTGTAGTGCTGCGGACCGACGGGAGACAATCACATGGGATTATTTATTATTATTTTTAAGTCAGAGTGTAAAGGTTTTACTAGATACAAATCTAGGCTGTCATTTTTATGAAAGGGTTACGTCGTCTGCAGAAAATAATACAATGTTCACTCCTCACATCAGCTTCGGCACACGGGGAATTATTAGGTTTTGATGGCGTGAAGAGTCGTTAACTTCTTTCTTACAGTTTGACACTTGTCTCATACACATACACCACCACCACCACCACCACCACCCAGAGACGCAGCTAACCAAACGACCCGTCAATATCTGCTCAGAGTCCTGAAATCACACTAGACAGTGTGACCTTGTGAAAGCAGACGCCCCGTTTTGGACGCCAGAGAGAGAAATGTGAGAATACAAACAAACGTGTCATCAAACCTCTTTGTGACCGCTACGCAGTAATTAATTAAAGCACGAGAAGAAGCTACCCCACCAACAACAAAACAAATGGGGTGTTTTAATGTTATACAACTGCAGCATGCCGAATTGACCACAGAGTGCATGTTATGGTGGCAACCACCAGGGGGCAGCATGGTGCAGGAGGAGGGGGGGTCGTGTTCCAATGCATAGTTCAGCACCAACACTCACATGCCGCCACATACATTGAATAACAACACCCAGAAACTCCTTTACACAAATGTAGATTCAACATAACTCACAATGTTGCATAATCAGCACTCAACACTACGTTAACATATTTGTCTAGTACTTATTTGTGCTAGATAAATCGAGATCCTCCCATATGTAATCAAAGCAGAAGGGTGTAATCACAGAGTAAAAACACTAAATGATGATTGTTGCTGGAAAAACAAACTTTCCCCCGTGTTGTAACACGCTTTGGAAACACAGGGAGACATCTTTGTTTTACTCCATGCCGAATCGCGGCATTCATGTGACACATAATGACACTGTTGGCTGCTGGGATTGACAGGGAGGAGGCCCGGGTATGTATGTATATGTATATGTATATATATATATATATATATATATGTAGACCCACGCAAAGCCTGCTGTGAGGGGCCAATGAGAGCGAGCCTGATGAACACACAAGAATGCGAGGCATCCTCTCACAGCCCGTTATGGAGAGAAAGGAGAAGACACAGGGGAATGCAGACGGCGGGGAGGGTAAAGATGGAGGGGGAGAGGAAGAGAGAGAGAGAAACTGAGGGCGGGCGAGGCCAGGGAAGAGGTGTACAACAAAGAGAGAAGGAGAGGAAGCAATATGCCAGGTATAGGCGAGGGAGGTGGAGGGGAAATAAGTGGAAGGCAGAAGCAAGCCTGGGGGGGTGAACGAGAGAGAGAGAGAGAGAGAGAGAGAGAGAGAGAGAGAGAGAGAGAGAGAGAGAGAGGGATAAGATTGCGGTTTGATATCGAGAAAGCAGCGGGGACGTAGATGGTCTCGGTGCCAGCTGGCACATTCCTGTCATGCACTTCCAAATGGCCCGCGAGGCAAAGAGATGGGGTCGAATTAAAAGTGCGATAGGCGCCAATCCAGCTTTTCTCTTTATCTGAGAGAATGAAAAGCCCCCCCCCCCCCCTATCTTTTTTTCTCTCTCCTACCCTCCACCATCAATGTCTCCTACCTTACCCTCTCCTCATTCTGTCCTTCCACTGAACCGGCAGATAACAAGCAGAGAGTGAGAGGATCAGACGGCTTTTTAAAGACTGTGAACAATTACTTGAGTGCAATTTTTTTTAAAGATGGGGAACTCCATGGGGACACTCAGAGTGTTTGTGTGTGAGTGTTTCTTGTATTTACAGAGTTACGTAATCATACTACACATGATTGATCGCAGTTTAACTCAATCTAATTGTGCTTGTCGTTTAGCATCGGCACACCTTATCAAGCTGGATTCTAAATCTCAACCATAACTGGATGTATACATTCAGTACATCCTCAAAGCAGACCTGGATTGCTTCAAAACCCTAAATATGACTCGACACAAAGTGAGAACCAATGCAAAGAGGACAAGATTACTTTTTGTCCCCAGGTTAAAAAACAAGAGGTGATGAAAATTCAACACAGCCACACAGCTTTAACTAATGCATGACTGCAGATTATTTGGTTTATAGAATGTTAGAACACTTTGAAGGAGGCATTATCCTGGAGTCTGACCTCAGGAGGTCTTCAATTTTGCATGTTTAGCTCAACAGACACTCCATAGCCAAATATTCAGTTAACCATCACAACAATTCCTCTCAACTGAGAAGCAGCAACAGGGGAATATGTGACTTTTTGGGGGGGGGAAAGAGAAGAATATTAACAAATGATCAAACTGACTTTCAGCTCTCCAGTCTTTCTGAGAAAACTACACTATGGCGTAACATTTGTGGAATCCTAAAATCCTAAATCCCGTTCTCAGCTGCAGTAAAACGAGTTGTCGGTAGCCTGAAAACGTTAGCGTGACATCTTGATGGCGCTTTAGGAGAGAGGAAGTATCTTCACAGGCAACATGAAACAAGACAACATGTCAGTGAGTGGTCAGAGGTTTCATTCACAACTTCCTTTCCTCCCCCTCTGTGGTTTGGCTGAAACGCTCTCGACTTTCGCTTCCCACTCAACGGCACTGATATGGAGCGGCCAGCGCTCAATGCTGTCGGTACCTAAACGCGCTGGAGGAGAGGAGTCGCTCACCTCAACCAGCTGCATGAGGTTCTCAAAGTACTCCTCCTCGTCGATGGTGAGCTTGCCGTTGTGGTAGATGATGCGGTAATGCTCCACCTTGCCGTCGCAGCTGACGCACAGGGTGTAATCTCCGGGGTAGTTGGTGCTCTCCCTCACCAGGAACAAGCCCGTCTCCGGAGGGTAGAGGAGCCGCTCGGCCTGCTCCCGAGTTATCTTCCCGTGGAACCAGCTGCGTGGAGAGGGGGGGGTGGACAGAATGTTAACGGCAAGATCGAGTGAGAAACAAAAAAAAAAAGGGAAATATTATGGGGAGAAAGTGTTTAAACAAAACAAAAAAACAAAAAATACACAGAAATAATCCTCTCTGGGTTTCTGCGTTTACCAGCAAAATAATTGTGACCTGTGATCTCCAAAAATGTTTAAGTGAATTGCATTTCCTCTTTGTAAGAATTTAAAAAATGTGTCTCCTCTTGACTCCTCTTAGCTCGTGTGTGTCCACTAAAGTAGCTCTTTGGTGGAGACACACGAGGCGCTCTATCCACACCAATTAACCACCGCCGCACACTACATCGCGGTAAAACAAAGGCACAAAACATGTGGTGAACAGGGAAGGAGGGCAGCGGGGTCGAACAGCCCGGCTTTCTGTGGCGGCGAGGTTCACATTATGTGTGGCAGATGTCTGCCACAGGGGGGCAGCAGAGGGAACAGGCTGTCCAGAGGAAGGGAGGCGAGGACTGTATCCGCCGGCCAGTATCAGTCAATCGGTCACGACTGGGGACGGGGGGAACCACAGCTGAACCCTTATGTAACCCAGAAGAGGAGGAGAGTTCTTCTCTGAGACATCTGTTAGAGATTCATAATAACATCAATGAGTCCCCCGTGGGAATGGAGGGAAGAACGACTTCTGATGACTTGAGTGTTTTCTAAAAGAAGTGCAGCTGTAAATAAAGGAGGTCATCAAGCAGAACTGTTTAGGAGTCTTCTCATTCCTTTGAGTGTAATAAGTGGTTGGGCAAAGAAAGAGTAAAAAGTGTACAACAGACTGCAAGAATCATACCACGATCACTCAAAGTGACCATCTCCAAAGTTAAATCCAATCGGAGCAGCAACGTAGGAGGAGCTCTGGGGTTTAGCAGCTCATGCACGTTTCCAAAGCCCTCCCGGTTGCACGAGGCTAAACTAAAGTTAGCTCTTCCGACCACACATGCAGCATGGAGCCGGAGGCGAGTGACCCCCGCGGCCGCGTTGAGTCAGTGCAGACAGGCGGCGTGAGTGGCGACAAAAAGGGAGAGGTGAAAGCTCTCAGCGGCCGGCTGGCCAAGTGAGACAAAGAGGGTCAAAAGTCGATTTCAACGTTTCCCCTGCCAACAGGATGTTACAGTGGCATGCCGTGGACTCTAAGCGCCGCTGAACAATAGGACGCAAGAACGGGGCAAGACGCGCCCTAATATTACAAAGTCAATATTATTATAACACTTTTGATTATATTCTCTATTAGCACACAGCTAGAAAGACTGACTAGCTGTATTTAACAATACACGGGAATGGGGGGAAATATTATACCGCTATGAATCTTCCCCAGTTGATTATTTACGTATATAAATACACTTTTATCAATTAGCATTTGGAAGAATTAGAATTAGAAGATCTACAGATGCAAAAAGACATAGCAGTGAAACAAAAACACCTAAATGTGTATTTTGGATGTTTTCTTTCCACTAGTCTGGAAGAAGACCAGCACCCAATATCTTCATTTTGTTTTATTGTGTTATTAGTGGTTGGTAGATTTGGATGTAAAAAAAGTTTTAAAGAACTGTACTCGACACAGATGAGACCAGCAGTGAGGCTCTGCGCTAACGGAAAATGGGAGGTTCTGTGTTTGCTTCCGGCCTCTGACACTTAAGAATATTAATGTATTAAACTTTAATAAATCTCAAATGTCCTCCACTAAAGGATTTTGTTCATTTTCCTTTATTAAAAAAGAACCATGTGCTGTATTTCAAGGTGCCATATAAACATAGTTGATATGCAGTTGATGGTGGAGCTGATGTCTCACAGAGCACCACTTCTCTGCGAGAGAGATCCTCTTATTATCATACGACACTTCCTCTTAACCGAAACCTTTCCATTAAAAGCTCCTCTTAATCTGTAAAGTCGCACGCAATCGCTCACGCAGCTATTCAGATGACGGCATTTCATAACTTGTGATGATGATGCTCTCGGCCCGGCCTGTCTAGCTTCATTTGCATAAGGCCTTTCGTTAAGTTTTCCTCTTTTTTTGCTCTTTAAAAAAAAAGAAAAGCTGCCGTTTCAAAGAGCCCGATTAAATGTTGTGCGCAGCTGGACCCGGCCTCCGTGGCAGAATACACAGAGGACGAGCCCAGAGACGGTAAAAGAAACACACACGCACGCACGCACACGCACACACACGCACACACACACACACACACACACACACACACACACACACACACACACACACATACACGTTATGAACTCAAAATTGATGTAGACAAGACCAAGATAAAATTCAAAACAACGTTTAAATGAGTATGTTTCTAAACAAATAGACAAGACATTGATTACAAACGGAAACGTAAGATTGGGTTTCCTCCTCCATTACCCTCCCGGTACTTACGGCATAAGACTAAGCTTCCCTCCTGACTTGACTCCTTCTCTTTTCTGGACGTAGTTCGCCGGGATGGTGCCCTCTCTGCCCACCGAGTTCCTCGCTCTGTACCAGTTGGGATCCTGAAACCAAACAAAGCCTTAGTGCAGCTGATAATAACCGGGAGTTTTCCCGTGCGTGGGGAGCAATTAATGTCCCTTACATCCCTCTCTAAACGCAGGTGGCAGAAGAAGTGATGCTTACAGAGCTGCAGCACTCTACACATAGTGGAGAATGGACACTTAAATCTACTTATTGGCATAAACTGTTGCAGAAATTATGTTCACTGGCATCTCGGGTTATATATTTAACCGATATACCGGATCCTGTAGCTCTTATTTTTCGAGCTCGTAGACATACATTACAGTTGATTTTGCAAATTGCATTGGCCTGTTGAGCATGCCAGTTGATATATTAATGGTATTAGGATATTAACATCAACTATAAACTATTAGATTTAGTTTTAAATTTTATGCAAAACAAAAAAATACAAACATCCATTTTTATGTAAAGACAGGAGTCTTTTAAGTGCTGTGGCCCACATACGACATTACGCACCAATTGCAAGTTACTAAATGTTATTGTTTGCTGAAACAAATCAGTTAAATGAAACTGCTGCGTTGGCCATTGTAAGCTAGAAGAAGCACCTGTTTTTTTGCCGATCAATAACAAACCGCTTTCTGAGACATGGAAGAAGACGTGGTAATATATAAGATGACATGATTGTAAAACCTTCTTTTACCCTCAAAATTGCAATTGCAAGTTTCAAGTATTCATGATTATTAACTGTGGAAACAGAAACGGTCATATACTATTCTATATAATTAATTATTTTTGAAATGTATGTATGTATATATATATATATACACACACACACACACACACATATATTTCTACATATACATACATAAAGATATAGATATACATACACACACACACACAAACTCACCCTGGTGGCTCCAATGATGGTCAGTAAATCTCCTTTACAGAAAGGCAGGTCCTGCTCGTTGGCAGTCTGGAAGTTGTACTTGGCTACACACTCTGTGCCAGTCGACCATGGTGCCTACATCACGCAAGACATAGAGGAACAAACGTTTTGTGATTTTTCACGCAAACACACACACACAGCGCCACCATTTGTTATTAATTGGTAAGAAGAAGAAACAAACAGACCATAGTGACGATATCTTAGAATCAGATTGCGAGCATGCACAGATCCCTGGTAATAACATATCTCTGTGGATACACCCCAAGGTAGCTGTGTAAATCCTAGCAGAAGGTTGAGGAGACTGCCCTGCGGAGAGCAGCAACTACAGAGGCAGTGAAGTTGAGTTGAAGAAAAACGGTGAAACCAATAGACCGGATATAATGCCTTCAAACTAAGTATGTGGTTTTAGGCTGATTATTTCACATTGCCGCAAAAGAACTACATAACCATGCGGCAACCTCTGGGTCTGTTCAGTCAAACCAATGAGGAAGGACGGGGCCATCGTGATTGACAAGTCGCTACCGCGCCCAGAATCATTATGGACATCTCTAGGTCAGTCCTCTGCAGACCAAATATGGTCACTTCCATTCAGTGGTTGCAACATTTCAAGATGGCAATGGCTAGAATGCTAAACTTCAGTTTTCCCAAACTACAGTCCACACACACACCAATGGGTGAGGTCATGACAACTTTGTCCACGTCATATACAGTCTAATATGTATAATACCAGACACCGCACTCTGATCTTTCGGTATAGGAGGGGAAAATGTGTATCGAAAAAGAAAATGTGTTTCAGCTCTCTGGTCTAGTTTAACTTGTTTCTTTAAGGATATGATACACTTTCATTATCTACAGTCCATAGCTTACAGGATTTAGGAGTTTCTCCGTTTTAGTCAGCGGTTGTCAGTCTACTATTATTATAGCCAACTGTGGCCTTCTCACAGCTCGCTATCCTGTTACTGGAGTGGACTGAATGCACTAAACTTAATTAAAACAAAATATCCACCCACATGAAGTTGCTTGCTCTGTGATAGACTCATTCTTATTGCTGCACACCAATAGTCCACTCTTATTCAGAAAATGGCAATATTCCAAATGAGTTACATCTCATGTAAACATCATATTCAGTTTGGACATTATGAATTAGGCCTTACTCCAAATGGAGCATTTCCCGAGTAAGAACTCTGGGACGTGCCGATGTTGTTCAGGTTTTAGGGGCATTTCTTTCAGCTCATTCGGAGTATCCATCTCAATCTGGATTTTTTACAGATCTTTGGGATCCACTCTCAGCGCGTTGTACACAAACCGATTGACCAATGGTTTTCAAAGTTAAAGTAAAGATGAATGCCTTAAGAAAAGGCCAGATTTCTGGTCGGAAGGAGAAACTCTCCTACTTTTAAGCAACACGCTGTGATGTTTTTAAGACAGCGGTTCTCCACGGCTGTATGTAAATGTGAACATTTGTTGTTATTAGCCATATAAACAGTTTATGAGGAATTTTTGACATCGTCAATGACAGCCCAGCTGGGTCAGTCTTCAGTTTTTTCAGTGAACCCTCAACAGATATGAATTGATAACCAATGAGACACCAACAGGTGGAACAACTTCCACCTTCATTCATCTTTTTGGTGTGTGAGCTCACGTCATTTCCTCAAACACAAAACCTCAGGACAAAAATAACCTGTGAGGGACATCTGCTCATCTTAAACAAAGTCATTACATCACAGTCGCTGCCTCAGAATGTGCTTTTCCGAGGGCGTCTTGAAAGGCCAGCTGCGCTCATCGTCAGTCACTCTGAATAATGTAAACGTGGCAGCAGCGTGCCTAAAATACAAATGAAATGACAGCTGGCATGAGGATGCTTTGCGCATTCAGTTTGAGCCCGTTAGATTGGGAGCGGCAGTCGTGATCAAAAGCATACCACGGTGGAGAGGATGAGATGAAACGAGAAAGCCAAGAGCACAAAGCAGCAGGTGTGAGGGAGCCGGTGAGGTCCTCGTCCGGGCCGCTTCACTCCCGGAGAACGGGGCGTCTGAAGCCGTCTCAGTCAGTCCCGCATGGTGAGTTACGCCGTGATTAACAACAAACGGACTTTATGAAAACTGTTTTTACTGGGCAGGGTGTGTTACTGCGGATATTTCCGTGAGGATCTTTCGTCATTTAAAATGATAGCCGAGCGCAATACGAAATATGGAAGAAAACCACACACTGCGTCCCACCTGAAGTTGCATTCACATTTTATATCAAACAGGCTCCCCCTTTATTTTTTTCAGTTTGGACTGAAAATAAAAAATATGACATTCAAGTTAGGATCTAGAAACCTCTTCTTTGACCTCTTGATCTAGTTCTAGAAACACACTACCACTGAATCCATAATGCATACATGGTGCTAAAAAAAAACCTTCTTCTGGTCTAGGGCAAAAGTAGCTCGAATATTCTGAGATTAATTATTGATTGTGGTATTACAACATCCATAATATTAGTTGCAATTCGGATTTACTACCCAAAAAACATGATGAAATCACCAGATTGCTAGTAAGAATCCAGCCTCCATCTGTTTAAAAAATATTATATTCTTTTTATGTTCTCTGTAGTGGAGCACTGTCCTGTGTTAGATCAAAAACTGACCGGGATCAATAAGGATATCTGAAGGACAGAAGCGGGAGGGAAAGTGATCGGAAGTCAGCTCTTGTGAAGCATTAGTTAAAGGGTAACGTGAAACCACTATCAACGCTGACGGATGCATGCTCACCAGCTGTGTGCATTCATGCCGTGCTACAGATGCAGGTGTCTGTCAGCACCTCCCGCTCACGCTGGCGTGCGCGCTACTGGTTAGATCATCTTCATCGAGTCAAGTCATCTCAGGGAAAGTGACTGTGACCAAAAAGTTTATATTTTGAATATAAAAAATACATAACTGGAATACTAATGATGGAGAAGTGTTGAAGTCCTTCCACATACTGCTGCAGCAACAAGTTAACTAATCAAATGAGAGAAATCTAAAATCACCAAAAATCTGATAATTGATTGTTTGAAGCCAAAACACAGAGAATTCTCGAGTCTAGTTTATCCAATTGGAGGATTTGCTGCTTTGTTCTGTTCGTCATTACAAACCAAATTCCTTCCGCTTGTGAAACTGTTGGTTCTACAAAACAAGTCGTTGAAAGAAGTCACCTTGAAAAAGTTCACTTACATGCATCCCAGACATGATGAAGGGAATTGGGCAGCAGGTGTCCTCGGGCAGGTAGCGGTCACTGTTCAGCCAGTACCATCAGAGCTGTGACACAACAAAAACAAAAAGCTTTACAAATACCAACAACAATCACTTCATTTCACAGGAGAAGATGTGTTCCGGCTTGCTCGTTTTAGACTCACAAGACCACCGCTGACAGTGGTCCATATTGAAATACGTTGACGTGACATGCACTTCCCCAATCTAAACAACACCAGCTTGCTGTTGTTCCCCGCATCTTCAAATCATCAATCATCATTCCAGTCCCCCAAAAAAACCCGACACACCCACCCTGAACGACTTCAGGCCAGTGGCACTCACTCCAGTCGCCATGAAGTGCCTAGAGAAACTGGTCCTCGCCCACATCAACCACATGGTCCGGGACAATATCGACCCCCTCCAGTTTGCCTACCGCCCCAACCGATCAGTGGACGACGCGGTAGCAATAGCGCTACATCACACCCTGCAACACCTGGAAAGCCGCAGAACGTATGCCAGGATGCTCTTCCTGGACTACAGTTCTGCCTTTAACACTATCCGCCCGGGCAAGCTGATCAAGAAGCTGATAGAACTCGGCGTCCCAACTCCCACCTGCAACTGGATTCTGGACTTTTTGATGGAGAGACCCCAGGTGGTGAGAATGGGAGGTCGGGTGTCTACCGAGCTCAAAGTTAGCACCGGATCCCCACAGGGCTGCTGCCTCAGCCCCAAACTATTCACCCTGTACACCCACGACTGCACCTCCACCCAGGAAAACACCATCCTCATTAAATATGCCGACGACACCACCGTGCTGGGGCTCATCAAGGGGAGCGGGGATGAGTCGGGCTACAGGACCCTGGTGAACAACATACTGGTCTATGGAGAGGAGAACGACCTCATGCACAACACGGACAAGACCAAGGAGATAATACTGGACTTCAGGAAGCATCCTCCCCCTCTACAGCCTCTCGTCATCGAAGGGACTGAGGTGGAGAGGGCCGACGGGTACAGACTCCTGGGAATGCAGGTGACAGCTGACCTGAGCTGGACTGTTCACACCACAGCCACGGTGAAAAGGGCCCAGAAAAGGCTCTATTTCATCAGAATGCTCAGGAAGGCTGGTCTGAACCGTCGCCCTCTCACCCTGGCCTACAGAGGACTGGTAGAGAGCATCCTCACCGCAGGCATCACTGTGTGGTATGGAAGCACCACACAGGCAGAGAGGAAAGCTCTGCAGAGTCATCAGGACTGCGGAGAGGATAACGGGGACAACACTTCCGTCCATGGACTCTATGCATGTGCAGCGCTGTCGTACAAGAGCAGAGAGAATCATTGGAGACTCACTCCATCCAGCTCACTCTCTGCTCCGACACAAACGCTGCACATACAACCTGAGACACAGCCGGGCGGACAGCATCGTCACCCACAGGAGATGCTTCTTCAACAGCTTCTTCCCTGCCAGTCAGACTGATGGCACAATACAACTACTGACAAATGAGCACTCCTTGAAAGTGTGAAAAAATGTGCAATACCATAATCAGTGCAATACCCACACAACCTCCCCCAACACCTGAACATGTGCAATATCCTGATACAACTGTCCCCCTCCCCCTGTTTCCTTCTTTTACTTTTACAAGCTAGGCACAGCTCTAGCCTTCTTAGTTATTTATTATCCCTGCACTCTCCTTTCTTATGTTTATTTTTGATAACCTGTTTAATACTGTTAATACTGTACACACTTCCACACTGTTTTTGTACAGTGCTTTTTAAAATATATTTTTCACATTTCTATTATTATTATTATTGTTACTATTATAGTGTGTTTGTTTTGTATCTCTGTTGACTCGGAGAGCCCTGCAAAAACAATTCCAATGTGTCCAGACAGCTGGTCTAGGCACAGATGGCAAATAAAAAACCTTGATACCTTGATACCTTGATACCTTGCTTCCCAGTGAAGTAGAAGAACGGCCAACATAAAAGTTAAAGTCCTTCCGTTTAGGAAAGCCAGGGGAGCAAACGCATCAAAGAAGTCTTTAAGTGAATATGTAAAACACGCAGTGCACATGTCAAATGTTGGAAGAGACATGTTGTGGCAACAATGACAAATATGGATTCATATTATTGTAAACAAATCCTACTTCTCTACAAATGTCATTCACACGTATTCTTAAAATTGTAGTTGAATAAGAATGATGAATCATGAAATAAAATAATGTTATAGCACAACAAATTCAATAGAGTTTCTGCACTTTTACTACATTTACTAAAACTTTTCTAAGATATGCAAGACCGATTTCAGTATATCATATTCAATAGCTGTGATTCCAAAGTGTGTGTGTTTTCCACCCCATCTCTTAACCGTGACACAGACCTTTAAAAGGTGTTAAATCAGCCGTTTAAAAAGGTGTAACATTAACTGAATGAGGCCTCCCGCAGTGGCTTCTCACATCCGACCAGCCAAGAGAATGGGAAGTTCAAAAAAAATGGGACGGGAGGTGAGTGAGAGCGAGGAGGTGGCTGACGCATATTTTCCAGTGCTTTGAACGAGTTAAGGAGAAGCCTTTAGTTGTCCAGAGCGAGTACTCTGGACATGGACAACAAAGTTTAATTCATAGCTCAACGATCCCGTCGAGAAAATAGGTTCTTTAACGTTTCCCTTGATTATTTCCCAGTCCGTTTTCATGGACAGTAACCTTTAGTCCGCCTAGCGAGACGGTAGCCTTCCCACATGCAGGGCCGTCGTGTCATCTGCGACCCGTGAAAAAGACGCATCTTCTTCCCGAGAGCATCCGTGGCCGGGCTTCAGAGTGCCGGCGTGTCCCGCGTTCAAACAGGAAGCGGCCTAATTGCATATCTGTATATGCACACTGATAGAGCCAAATATATCCGAGGCCAAGCTGCTCTGCTGCGCCCAGAGGGCCGATATTCTTATCTCTCTCCAGCACTGAGGAATGCCTGCGAGCTATTCAAGAGCTTCGGCATCACACGACTCAAGTGGAGCTCTGTAAAGGCTGCGAGTGAAATGAGTTCTGCGTCAATTCAATTGTCTTGGGCGGACATACACTTTCTCACAGAGAATCGTTGAAATGAAACCCCCACGCTGAAAACAAAATGTGTTGTCTTCCCGTCCATGTTTGAGGATCACAAAGAAGGCGTAGTAGATGCTTCACGGCCAGGTGTTATGCTATTGTATTGTGTAACGCTGCCCGTTCTGACTATCTATGTAGCATAGTGGGGTAAGGGGTCGTCCTGCAACCCCAAGGTTGCCGGGTCGATCCCAGCTCTCCCCAATAGTTGCAAGTCAAAGTGAGCAAGGCACTGAACCCCCAGTTGCTCCCCGGGCAGCATCACTGCTGCCCACTGCTCCTTAATAACTAAGGAGGGGTTACATGCAGAGAATACATGTTGTTGCCTGTGTACCTGTACTCTGTGCAATGACAATAGATTAAATAAATACATATGTTTTAAGAAAAACAATGACTTCAGAAAAAGTAAAGAAAGCAAGGCGCTACGTGCATTTGGACATGTTGCTACAGTTACCAGTCAGAAGATTAAATACAAAACCAGGGAGTCCAGGCTTATCAGATACCAAGACAGTGCACAATAGTGTATGTTCCTTTAAAAACACGATTTTACATCTCCAGAAAGTTAATACCACAGCAAAGACATGGCAGGTCTTGATGTCTGCCAGGTTAAACAGCAGAATTAGAAATGGTGCATGGTATTTTACCTGGGATGTGTTTGTTTTGCATCGATTGGATTGAATACACACCGTTTCCCATCAAAACGATGTAGAGCAATTGTTGTTTGAATAAACCTAAGTTTGGGTACTTATACCAAGCCCAACCATGAAGTTGTTCCTAAACCCATCTATGTGGTTTTGTTGCCTAAACCTTAGTTTACGTATTTATTTAAAACTGTACCATGATGTTTTTAATCAACCCAACTACGTGGTTGTGTTGCCTCAAACTAAGGTCACATGTTATTATATAACCCCTGTGGTTGAATACAAAGAGCGTCTGGCTAATGAAGCCCCTGAAGACGGTTCGTCATATTTGTGGACAAAATTAATTAGGCTTGATATTATTATTGTTTTATGCGGTGCTATAGTTGGTCCACGCACATGATCGAGGACTCGCCTGACACCAACCTACCGGATGCATCACTGGCAACGTGCGGCGGCCTTCGCTGCTCTTCGGTGAGCGCGGTGCCGTTTCTCCTGCCGCGCAGGATGACAGCAGTATTATTACCGTTTGTGTCCTGCATGCGTTAGAACTACTGTTCCGCTCTACTTTAACCATCGGTCTCATTCTTTGTGCTCCACTTCTGCTGCTGCACTGGCGGCGCTTTGATGAATGGAGACGAAAGTGATAAGAGTGACTGTGGGCTCTTGTTGCTCATCTACTAATCATCTCGTTACACCGCATTAATATTTCACTGCACTGTGCCTTGAAGACAGATTCCTGCATATTGATTATTCACTTTGCAGAATAAAGCAATGTTTTGTTTCCGTTCTTCGCCAGCATCCAGACTCCCGGAGCTACATGTTGCTCTGTTCCAACACAAAGCAGAGCCTGCAAAAACAATACAATACAAAAACAACCAGTGGCAAGTCTGGATCTTTGCTCTCAGCCACCCGGGCCTTGTGGTGTTCTCAAAGGTGTGGGAAAACAAGTCAGCTCCGTCTCTTCCACCTTGCGGAGCTATCCGTGAATTAAAGATTCCTGCTACACTCACATATTAATACGGATAATAAAACAGTAACTTTGAAAATGTACAAGCGTGTTCCCTTTGAAAGAATGCTGTAGTTAGTGTAGTTCATTTGGGTCTCTGATTGTCATTTTGTTTCTTTTGCAGCAGAGTTTCCAAACAGCTTATTGTGCTTCTTTGCTCTCCATAGATGTTATTATATTTGGACATCAATTATTTATCTTTTATAAAAAGACAAAAAATACACCACGATGAAGAAGTAAAAAAAGTTCCCAAGCAAATGAGTTTTACGGTTCTCTTGATGATTCTGAGCGCTCCATCTCTACATTTCTGCAACATAGAAGCAGGCTCCCATTTAAAGATGTCAGACGAGGTCAATAGCTCCGTTTGTGCCGGAACCTGCTCGGTGAACGTTTAGCCGAATGTTGCTCGGTCAGATCTTCAGCTCAATAAAACTTGGATTTGATCTAGGGTTGTTTGTTTGAAAATGAGAACCATCGTATGTCAAGCCAACTCCAGACGCAGAGCTCAACATCTGTTTACGTCCAGGCCGGTCTGTGACTAACTGACTGCCGTCCTGTATGATGAGAATGTTTGGCTACAGCCGGGCAACCTGTGTTTAAAGGTGTATTTACAGTATTGTATAACCACATATACAGAGACTGTCTATCTCTAACCATGTCAAAATCCCATCAACAATATCTTATCTCTTAAAAAAGGGGCTTTTCAAGGCTAGCATCTCAAGTTTAGGGCAGCTATGGCTATCCAACCTTGACTCGGGCTCAAAGAGAGTGCATACGTGTACACTAAGCTAAATAAACGGGGGGGAAACATGGAAATCTGACCTACTACTAGGTATGCAAATATACAGCATAAGCTCACAAAAACAACAATCACGATGATGGAGGCTCTGCAGAGTAGACAGCATGGAAGTGTCCACAACAAATGACTTGTGGCGGCATCACATTTCCCCGTATGTAAAGTACTTGACAGCAGGCCCGGCAGACGATGAACCAATGTGAGGCGAATTACGAGTCAGTGAACAAATACAATACCTCTGGTTGGGAAATATGCAAATACAAGACGAGTGGACAAAAGCGAGGCAATAGACGTGAGTGCCCGTCACCAATTAGTGTTTACCCGTCATGGTTTCACATCTGCAGACATTCATCCGTCGGCAGACGCGTTGCTGCTTCTAATTACAGGATAAACCCGTCATCTACTCTTCCAGTAACCACGTTGAGTTGTGTGTGTGAGAAATACATCCTGATCAAAGGAAATGCAGGAGGTTACGTCGAGTGCAAACCAACAGTACGTGCAAGTCTATCGATGAGTGGTTCGCACGGTAAACCACGGACAACCACGACGTCTTCAGTACATCGCCGCATAGTGCAAGGCCGAAAAGAAGCAGAAAAAACAACCAAATAATAATTTGTTTTTTACCATTTATTTATCATCGCAGGACTGAAAAAAAGGAAAGAAAAAAGGTGAATTGCAAAGTCATGTGAAGGTCTTGAGGATGATGCTTTTCTCATCTCATTAACGCGTTTGCATGATGTTCCTGTCGCTGTGTACAGCTCCACATCTGGGTAATGTAGGCGACGTATAGGCAACACTTTTTTACGTGTTCTCCCCGTCAGCGCCCGCTGGGCATGTGAAGTACAGCGGGCAGTCGGGCTCAGACATACCGACCGGAGTGAATGAGCTGGAGACGCCTGAAGCTGCAGAGATGCTGAAGACTGGTTTGCAGACTTTCAGTGGGGTTGGCAGTAACAACAGCATACAACCAACAGGCTGAACTCAATGCCATCGGGTACTTACTTCTATATTAAGTAGATATGCTGATCTAGAAATTAGTCAACCAGCACTTGAAGCCAACCCTTTATAAATTATAAATTACAGGGTGGCGGGCAACAAAAACAAGGTCCAAAAGGGGCAGTCAGAGGATTGGCGGTCAGGGCAGGTAGGATCCACGATAGTAACACGCAACACAGGACGACGGAAAAAAGACAACAATCCAGCAACAGACAAGGGAAAGAGTGGCACAATATATAGGGGAGAAAACAGGTGTAGGACATGAGACAGTAACGAGACGAGAGTGGCTGAGGGCAGGTGCAGGGAATGAAACAATCAAGGAGACAGGAGAGGCTGAGGGCAGGTGAAGGGGATGAAACGATCAAGGACAGAGGAGACACAGAGAGGACAGAGTAAACACAGAACAGAACCGTACACTACTCTTTGGCTCAGCCGCCAGCGAAAGGAAACATGAACGCAGGGTTGAGGTTACTTTTTGCCAACAAATAAAAAGATAAAAACGCTGCCCAGTCAACCGACTGCTGCACTGGAAGGATTAGAGATTAAGTGCCTTGCTCAAGGGTATCTCTCTGTTAATCGCTCTGGGAGAGCGATAGCAAGATTAAAGACTTGTCCTCCGTGCAGATTCACCAGATGGCTCGGAGGTTTGAACTAACAACCTCCAGTGCACACTTTACACTAGATCTCTTTACTGACTTTCACAGACGGTGATAAGACTGAGTACACACACTCACACTCACTCATATACACACTCTCACTGCAACGAGGAATACCAACAAAAGAACACAAGAGGTGGCCTACTGGAATTCAGGACTGAGCAAAAGGGGAACATGATTCACATCCTTTTTCTTTGCAAGAGCGCAAGAGAGTCATGTGCGTGTCTAATCCACAGCCCCCCCCCCCCCCCCACACACACACACACACCTAATTGAATGAAAAATAGTGTAGCTTGACGGCGAGACCTCTCCCGGCACCGGCAGACAGGTGGGTAAGAAGACGGGCGGCCCTTCTGCCTGCTGAAGGAGTGGCGGGCCCAAGCTCACCGCCGGTGATGGATTACTAAAGCAGGGAGGCAGGAAGTGGGAGAAAGAAAGGAAGAGTGAGAGTCCTCTCCTCTGCCCTCCTGAGCCTCAGTGAGGCTGCCGGATTTGAGAAAGCCAAGGGGAGGAAGGGTAGTGGCGGCGGCTTATTGTTTGAGCTCCGTGCGCTGTGGTTCCAGTGTCAGCTATTTATATCCTCTCAATATCCATGCAGGCGGAGTCAGGCGGCAGTCGCTTTCTCATCATCTCATCGGTTAAGGATAGTCGGCCTGCTTGGTTTTTTCAGAATTTCCTCCACTAATGTTTGGGCCACTTTGGCTGCTGCATCCTGGACTGTGCTCTGTTTTTGAGAAGCGCCACATACAAAAAATAAGAGTTGTTTAATTAACCAAGTAACCTACCATGAAATTGGGGGATTTGTTTGAGAAATCATTTAGTTTATTCCTCGTATGTGTCAAGCTTTCCAGCATCTGCAACGACATCTCATGATAATATCAACAGGGTACATTTTTCTCAGACTTAAGAAAGCTACATCTTAAAGAATGACGTAAGCATTATATTATTTGCCACTATTTGGTGAAAAAGAGATAATGTCCCACTGCGATTTTCTCTGCAACCGACAACGTGAAAACCTAAACTTCACCATTTTTATATTTTAAGCAGTGTAGTGGTGAGGAATCTAAAGTACAGTAAAACACTGTATATGTGTGTCTGCAGCTGTGCAGACTTGGCACCAACCATCCTAGACCGTACGCATGAGATTAAGAGGCAATATTGCCAGTGGAGGTATGCATACATCTGTGTTAAAAAAAAAGAAAAGAGAAAACAGGAGGATGGAGTGACTAAGGACTACTCTGGGAGTGAAAAATGATATGTGGAGGCAGATAGGAGTAGGATGCAATCGTGGAGAGTTGGAGTGGGGGATTCTGGGAGGCTCTGTGCTCTTCTGACAAGACTCCCGTTTGGCAGCAGGTGTACACCCCCCCCCCCCCCCCCTCCATATCCTCTGACTCACTGACATGATTATACAGTGCACACATCCACTACAGTCCCCACAAAATGCCCTCATCCTCTGGCCTAATATATGCTGCTCCTTCCACACATATGCAAAACGCATTCTGCAACCATGGTTTAATATATCCCGTCTCCCAGACACACGTACACATACAGAAGTTTCATCAAACATCCCAGGAGGTGAGAGAGAATGAGCGAGGAAGACGAGGGAGGGGTGGGGGGAGCTGCTTGCCGCTGCTTTCTCCTCCTCCTTTGATGGCAACACATGACAAACCCTCCATTCAGACCAGAGGAGGAGGAGGAGACGAGGCTGCGAAGCACGAGGATGGAAACACAAAGAATGTCATTAGCAGCAGCCCCAGCAGGGGGTTGGTGCAATATGACAGCGGCATTAGTGGTGACTGGAGCTCCAAATCTCTTCAAATAAAATAAAAGAGCATTCAGGGGCCACAGCGCTGACACCGTGGAGAGAAAACCACACTCGGTGGACTAGAAACAATCTAAAGGACGTAGAGAGGGAGGCATGTAGCGAGAAGCTAAAAGGCCAAAATCGAAGAAAACACACACTGGAATAGTATTTGTCTACAAATGAAATATCAAAAAGACAGATTATACAGATTACCTGAGCAAATTGAGAAATGTACTGTTCACATTGGTTGTGTGCAGCCTTTAAGAAGAAGGTAGACACAAGGACAGATAGGAATAAGAGGCGTACTTTCTTTATGAAACACGAGACACACTCGTCAGGTTGTCAAGCTCAACGCGAGGAGGAGACGGGCGGTTCAGGTCTGTGGCGCTGGAAAAACTGTGCAGGCGCTTCTGTGCCGCCATTCCTCCTGAAATGACTTTTAAATATATAATTTGGCAGCATTGGCAAAAAGCGTGGTATGTCAGTTGAAGCTGTCCTGATGATGTTCATTGTTCTGTTCAATTAGTTATGATTTGAGCTGCAGTTCAGGCCCAGGCAAACATTGTGGGTTATGCAACATTGTCTGATCGAAAATTAAACCATTTGAGCTCTTTGAAATTCTAGAAAAAACGTTTTGTTTCCAAGGAAGCGTGTTTGAGTTGGAATTCAGAGATTTATGGCGATCGAGAGAGACGGAGGCAGCACAACAACTGACATGGGGAGAGGTAGAACTGGGAGGTGAGAGAGAGGTAGCAATGGAGGAGTAAAGGGGAGTGGAGCAGAGGGGTGTTGGGGCGGAGGAGAGAGACGGACGTGGAAGTGGTTTCTGTGTCTGCCGCTGCTTAATATTAACAGCAGTCATCTGTTGGTTCCAATGCCAGCCATGAATAATGGAGACTCCACCCAGCTATGCCAGCGCTCTGAATTATTAATTGTCGACCACAGACCTGCACTAGCACAGTGTGGGGGCGCTCCTCGCAGCGCGGCACAGGCATGGCGGCCGGCTTAGCCCCAACCGCATTCATTCCGGAGTTTGTGCGTGTGTCAGCTGGTAATAATAATAACACATTTCCACAATACAAACTTTACAAACATTTTAAATGATCATAAAAAAGCTATACAATAAAACATAAGAGTACACGATCACACATTAAAACAATTCTGAAGAGATGGGTAATGCGGTGCCCAAATTGATTGATAAATACCCTAAATGAGCCGACGCCCATTGTTCAAGGTAATTAAACCAAATGTAGGGGATACAGTGCATGATGTTGACCATGCACTGCATCGTTTACCTCTCACACAGCCAACTCTGCAATCCTAAACCATCATCACAAGTAACAAGTTGTAAATACGATCAGCTTTCCCATCACGATATTCTCTCCCATATGACTTGAGTACTGCACAACGTTTGGGGAAAAGAAAGGTGATTGTGTTGAATGTATATATAATAAAGCAGAAAGGCAAAAACACCCCATGTGAGTTGATGTTACTGTTGTGATTGTTTTGGGGACCAGCCCCACAGCAGACAAACGATTCTAACTCATTCGGGAAAACATTCTAGAAATCTGCAAAAACAGATTGTTGTTATTCATTATAGACTGCACAGAAAAAGGCCATATTGTTTCCACCACCAGATGCTTTGTTCAAGCACTAGTCGCGCTTGGTGTCACACCGATGTCACACCAATGACCACCTAACTCACCTGATTGTCGTCACATCATTATTTTCAGGGGCACAGATCAATAATCATGGAATTATGGGCTTTTGATCAACCTACAAAATGCCAATACAAAAAGAGGAGAATTTGGCTCCCCAGATTTTTAAGGTGAAAGTGATTAAATGAAGAAAAAAACAAGAGTAGAAACTGCCTGAGCAATATCCAGCAAAAATAACCAGATAATAATCACTACCGTCTCAGCTACAATAGCAATGAAGACCATGTTATGTAGGGCATCAGTATATTTTCATCGGCTCGGTTGAGAATTGTAGCCTAATTATCTGACAGGAAAAGTGCCTGGCGGATGGAAATCCGCTTTGATGGTACGTCATGCGTTGTGCGTGGAGGTCTGGGCTTGTGTGTGCGTGTGTGGGAGTCAGAGATGAGACACGGTGGCGTGTGATGTCACGTCTCCCCATATGCAGCGTGCCCCAATTTGACACACACAATGTCATGTTGACTAAAAAGAGCATAGAGCCGAGTTAAAGTATTTGAATGCCTTCAGCTGTAGAAGAGGGGACACTGGGAGATGGGAAACGATGTGGGTGAGGAAACCTGGTGGGACAGCGACTGACACACACTGGCCATTTTTTGCTAATGCAGAGCCAATATTTGCAGAGGCAGCAAATAAAAATCTTGCCCGTGGAGAGAAGAGCTCCGGGGTTTCTATGGTGGATTCACTAAAGCCTCCGCTCACACAGACGCAGCGTGCCTGAGAGAGAAGTCTAAATGAGCCTAGTACCTTTTCCACATTTCCCCAGGGAACAATGTAGAATTTTGTACGCTACGATTTTACAAAAGAATAAAATACCCGTCTAAATGTAACCTGGTTCATATAAAATAAAAACCAAGACCGAACCGCACAGCATTAAGTGTTCTTACAGATCATACCAGTTACTAAATATAGTTTATTTTTAATAATCAATTAGTCTAGTCTGACGATCGATTCATTGTTGGGGGTCAGGTTTTTTTTGCAAGAACATTTTCTCTGGCACAAATTTCTCTGACTTATTTTATGCTACATAAGTGTTGAGTAAACTGAACAGATTTCTATTTCATTTAATTTGTTGTGTAGACCCGACAATTAATAGAGAAGAATAACCGACAGTTTAACTAAAAATGAGAATCCTCATCATTTTCATTATTCATTTGTCTCTGATTATCCGTTTAGCCTGTACACTTTGCTGTAGAATAGTCCAAAGCAAACCAGTTAAACTATTGTATTAAATTTACAATTACAAAAAGAGAAACACTGCACATTTGAGTAGCGGCTGCTATCTTGGCAGGCTTACTGATACAAACAAGTAGAAAAGATATTGTCGATTAATTTTCTGTCAACCAGCGTATCGATGAATTGTTCCGGCATTAAAATTGGATTTCTGCGTGTAACCGTGCGTTGCGCTCTTAAGAATGGAGTGCAACGAGACTCCTGCCGTGTGCCGGCTTCACCCCGCTCAATACGTCTCGATGTAAATGAGAAGAGTGGTCGGGACTGTTGGAGGAAAACAGCCTCACGCGAGTACTTCACTGCTGCAATAACGTCACGGTGACAACACAAAGGGCCTCACGGGCTGAATGCAGGAAGCATGTTTGAAAATAATCTGCAACCTAACATGGCGGGCTGGACACAATAAGGTTGACACTGAAACAAGCTGAATAATGCGTGGGCAGGGGCTGTCCGCGTATCCTAAATGGCTGGTGCATCATTGCGGTCCCCGGAGGGTCGAGGCGGAAACCCGAGACCGGCGGCTTTGTTTTGCTCACGATGCGGACCCCTTGGTTGACCCCGGGGCATGGAGCAGCCGACGGGGAGCGACCCTGTAATGATATACATAGAGTACGAGTCCAGATTGGGTGTGCAAGTGGAATGGGGGGGGAAGTGTCGATGCACTTGTGGGGAAGGCAACGGGTCGGCGACGTCTGCATGGACTATGAACGTAACCGCAGCAATTCCTTTTCTGCAATTGTGTTTCTGGGTGGGTAACCCTTAGTGGGACAACTTCCAGCGAGAGACCCTGCATCAGATGGACAAAGCAACCTGCACGAAGCACGAGGGATGCCCCCCCGAGACCTGGTTCCAAATGAGTAAACCTGCATTATTGATAAGGTCCGAAGTTAACAGTTCTTGCTTTCGGGACTTTAGAAGTTATGGAGTGAGATCTCTGTGGAAAATAGCAGCAGATGCTGATAACCGTTGTTACAAAAGCCATAACACCCTCAAAAATAGGGGCGGCATTACCAGCAGAACATCAATCTGCAGAAATATGTTCTACCGTCTCAGGCGAGTGGCTGTCCATCCTCCTCCGCTGCAGACAACGTTAGCGTTGCCATCCAGAGTTTGCTAATGAGAATAGGTTAATAAATGAAAGCTATTTGTTTAACCAAATGCATTTTCAAGATTTTGGAACTTGTTGTATTGCTGCTTTTAGCCCCATTAATGAGTGCATGCAACAACTCACATGCAGAGTGAAGGTATCCCGAGTAAGAGATGACAGGCTGCGCGCATGAGAAGCTAATGAGACGAGCATATAAGTTTAACAAATGTGGAGTGGGGCTAGCTGTCGTGTTGGCACTGAGGATCTAAATAAATAATCAAACTTGATCAAATACTGGGGAATATAATGGCAGCTAATTCTGCTGTGAAAGAATTTGACAGGATGTAGCTAACAACACATCTTCAGATATGGATCGTTGCCCTAAATATTCAAAATGTTGTGCTGCAATTGAGAGGTCATGGGCCACAAGACCACGTTGGGTCACGAATCACGATGATGAAATGATGTCACTCCCAGGATTTGCGTGTATTTGCCGAGAGAAGATAAATCCTAAAGAATGATCCATCTGCCTTGTATTGCTAAATACATCATTCTATATCCATGTATGCACCTGTGATGCTACCTGAACCTTCCTCTTACGTCATGGGGCTCATCAGCTGGTGCATCAGGAACAAGACCAGATGGAGGCCGCGGGCAACAATAAGCAACTCTACGCTGTGCAGGTTTTTAATCTCTCAATTCAAAACATCAGGGAAAGAATGTTTGCTTTGAGATATAATTATACACACACGCACAGAATTTCTACGCAGAGAAAAACATCACGTAAAATAATCATCCTTTTATAGAAAGAGTTTTAGAGTGGAGACCTAATTCAGGTCACTTCCCGTGTCGGCGCTCTCTGTGACATCATTAAAGTCGGCTCATTTACACGGATCTTTATGAAACTCAACTGTGCGATGCATTTTAAGACAAGACTCATGTGTGGGACGGCGGCTAAAAGAGGAGGCGAGGGAGCCTCCCCCGCTGAGACGGGATCCATTGTCCTCCTCATGGTCATCAGCGATTGGTCCTGTGATTCCTCCAGGGCGGTCACAATAACGGAAGCAGGCTTTACTACATGTAAAAGGGAGAAACCCCCATCAGGTTTATACTGACTGCTTACTTCCTCTTCATCTCAACATACTGACCTACATACGAAGGACCACAGTGAACCAGAACACAGGCGTATTTGCGGTGTGCAGGGAGACAGGAGGGCAGACACTGTGGGTGAGCAAGGGAGAACCTGGGGCACGGTCCACTTCCTGTTTGACATGGGAACTTGTGTCCTGAGCTCAGAGATCCCTTTGACACATCATCTACTTGCAGGTGACAACGTGCAACTCTCCATGGTATTAGTAACAGTTCATGGGTAAAAAGACCAGATGTTAATGTCTTTTTTGGGTTAATCCATTGAAAAAAAATGCCTGACAAATAAAAATGTGTGCAATAAAAAAGAAAATCCCAACTGAACACAAATTTTGGCCGAAAACAGTACCTAAAAATAAATATACATATACACAATATGGAAGCAATTCTCACTACATATACACATATATATATATATATATATATATATATTCATGGTGAAAAAACAGAGAAATCCTTCAGGAGAGTAAAAGAGAAGGATGCCTCTCCCCGGATGGAGTTAATTCTTATTTTGATCTGACCCCAACGCACATTTCGGAAAAGATGTGGGCGGCTTCAACCAGAATCATCACAAAACAATAAAAAAAAAAAAATATATATATAAAAAATATATAAAAAAAAAAAAAAAAAAAAATCAGTCTTTGGTTGAACACGAAGCTCGAGAAAAACACGGTCTTGGTCATGGCCATCGTTTCACACAGCAAAGTGACGAAGAACCAGATGAGTAAGGCGACAACGACAACATCGATAGGCAACTGAAGTTCTCACAAAAGGTGAGGAACTAAAAAAGGACAATGCAACCACCGCAGGTAGGAAATTGTTATGTGTATAATGAAAACCTTTCACCAGCAGGTTACAGGAACTGGTGAGGTGAGGGTCTATGTTACCACCAAAGGTCCAGTAACAACACATCAACAGTGCAAAGAGGAAACAAACAATGTACTGTGACTTATTAGATGGTATACTCTCTTGCATTATCATTTATCCGTGTGAGAAAGAGTTTGCGGTGGGAAGTCTCTGCATGCCATGTACATCGTGAGAGAGTGGGCATGCGTCAGGCCCGCGGCTCGACTCATTGCCTACATTGTGCAGCTCACCAGCAGGCGTGGCGGAAGACGCCTCCCGGCCCTTCAAGGAGCTGCCTGACCGCCCGGCCGCTGCCCAGATTGAGAGACCTCGCTGAGTTAGCTCGCAAGATGGCAGCCACAATGCCGCTATTCTACTGGGCGGCGTGATCACTGGGAAGGAGGATGTGACCAACGCCACGATGCTTCGCAAGGCAACACTTGTATAACACAGTAAGAAATTGAAAAGAGCATCATGGCAAAGACAAATTACCTGCAGACTTAAACTATAGACAAAAATGCATCTGCAATTTTTTTAATAATAGATTTATTTTGGTAGCAAAATAACAGAAAATGTTCATCTTAAATGGGCATTTTTTTAAATTATTATAATTTTTTCTCATATGTTGCTGGCAATTATTGTAATAACTTTGGGTTTTGGACTGTTGAAGAAATACCAAACGACTAAACTATTACCGTTTTTCTCGATTGATTACACACAAAAACGGGAAATTCTAACACAATGTCCATAACCTGTAACTCATGTGCCAACTCCCTAAACCAATTCTGCTAAACTACAAGCACAATTATATAGCTTTAGACACAGATTTCAATTGTTAGCCACACTTTCTTCGAAACACTAAACACCATCCTCTCTACTTTGCACACGTCACCAATGCCAACACCTCCTTGTGTTCAGTCAGAACACACTGCTACTCAATTGGCAAAACTTCCATTTCCCACGGCTGTTGTGCAATTTGGAATCGAGGCTTTAGATATATAAGGGCCACAGGTGACCTCCTGATTTACATTACATTACATGATTTGACTTGATTTGACTTGATTTGAAGAAGAATGGATGAAAACATGGAAGGTAGAGGAGACCAGAGGCAGAAGAGTAAGGGTAAGAGGACGAGGAGGAGGAAGAGGAGGAGGACAAGGAGGAGGAGGAGGAGGAGGAGGACGAGGAGGAGGACGAGGAGGAGGAAGAGGACAACGACGAGGAGGACGACGAGTGACAAGGAGGGGTGTGATCTCAGATGAGATTGGGGCCACACTAATTGACCATGTGGTCAGCCATGGTTTACCCATGCAAGAGGCTGGCCAGAGGGTCAACCTCATATACTGTAAGCCACTTCTCAGTATCATCCATCATCCGGACGTTCAGAAGATAGAATAGGTAAGGAACAGAACGATGACAGGAAAACACGAGTTTGAGTCCTTATCAGGAGCATAGTGTTCTTGTATTTACTGTATAACTATTTTACATTGTACTGTATTTGTTGTATTAGTTTTCAGAACTGAAAGGTTACCCCAGGGTGGTGGAGGGAGCGTATGTTTACAGTGGAGCAGGAGACGGCGATAGTAAACATGGTTCTGGCGAATAAAGCATTAACCATAAAACAAATAAGAACTGCCAGTATTGATGACCAGGCCATGTTCCACATATTTTTTGGTCCTTTTTTATTTACACTTTTCTTTCTTTTTTGTTGACTGTAGTGGTCTATTTTCTATTGTTTGTTCTGTGAAAAAATAGAAACATTTTTGTTGTATATTTGTGTGTTGTTTTATATTTTGAGTTAAAACATTATACATTTACAATATTTTACAACAGGAGAAAGCGTAAAGTAACACTGGACATGAAAAGGCACAATGCTCCTGATAAGGCCTTCATACTGGTGTTTTCCCATTTCATCGTAGTGTTTTCCATTGAGCTCATCAGTGTTCTATCGATGCTCATAATGTCTACGTATAAGTTGGGCTGTGTTTGTCACTTGAAAACAAAACACCCTTTTGAGGTGACATAACACTGTTTTGAAAGCAAAGTTGCCTTTTGCAGGAGATATGAAGGGTTTTGCATTTTGTGTGAGTGGCTTGGGGATTTGTGTTTAGAGTTTTGAGAAAACGAGGCATGATTTAAAAAAATGTGTTTAAGCAATCGAGAAAAACTGTAATCTGGATAATAATAATCTGCACAATTACTGATAATTAAAATAACCAGTAATGGCAGCCCTCACAGAAACTCATATATAACTAAATAAATAGTATGTTTCAAACAGTTTGAATAGGAGTCGGCAGTAATGTTAGTAATCGTAATATGATAATACACCTCCTCAGTCTCTCGACATGTTTAAAAAGAGGACGCACTACAGATGAAGAGCAAATCTGTAATGTTTACAATGAAGCTGCATAACTCGGGGATATGCACGAAATAGACACGATAAAAAGCCTTTACGGTGTGTATCTGGGTATAAAGACACATGAGCCGCTAACGCACTATACCAGGCTGCTGAAACGCAAGCGGACGCCGAGTTTGTGACGTTGAGCGCCTCTCCACAGAGTGACCCCTCCCGTCGGGCAGAGCGGGTCGGCGCACCATCTGTGATGTCTTGTTGCTCGGGAGTGTCAGTATACTGTTAAGCTCCGCACCGGCGTGATGAATCCCCCTCTGTTATTGCACTTGCTGATCAAAGAGACAGAAGACATTGGGAAGAAGGGGCGGGACTAAACACGGCCATTGTGTGGAGGTCAGCAGGGGTCCTACGACAGGCTTCAAATGGGCAATGAGATGGTCAGTGTACATACAGAGGAGCCATTACCTCCTTGCTGAGAGCACATGTGACGGGCTTAACGCAAGACAGCAACGCGGCTCAGCCCCCTCACAGCTTTTATGATCGACCAGACCCTGAGGGTTTATTGACCCCCGCTTCCCCCCTCCCCCTCACAGCTAGACATATCCGATGGACATGTCCCGTCACCTATAATCCTCGTCAAGCTTCACCTCGATTAGACTACTCCGGTCTAGCCAGTCCGAGAGATGGAGAAAGAGCCATTGACAAAGAAGAACTTAGTGTGGGCGAAGCCACCTTTAGCAAGGGGAGGGCTGCAGTCTCACTACTGAGACCAGCAGTCAACTGAGAACACCGATGATATTTGTCAGTGACAGGTCAGATAACAAGCGACTGCTCTGAGATAATTTGCTACCATAAGATTGGTTCCCCAAAAACAGCCCAAGTACGATTGTAAGTGCATTAAGCAGAGCAGTCGGGCATTCCTTACCCAGAGAACACGGGCACTCTGAAATACATACTCTGCAAAGTAACAATGGAGGCCAACTATGGACACTGCCACACTTCTGTCAGTCATGCCACCGCTTGCAAAGGTATGTACATCTCAGTTCCCAAAGGACAAACAAGGACAAAACTGCTAGGATGGCAGACGGGCCAGATTATTAAATAAGTAAAAAACATTATTTAGCAAAGATCACAATTACATTTGTTAGGCATTTAATGTCCGTTAATCTGAGTATAAGCCATTAGTGTCGTTCAGCAAGACGCCAGAGCTCTTCCATCTCTGATGGTGTTCAGTAGTCTAACCCTGACCTTTGACCTTTGATCAGCTGAGTTACAATTATTATAAGTCACAATTATATAAACAGTGGGTTAAATATACTTAAAACAAAGACAAATGCTTAAGAATGTCACAATGGAATACACACAATAAAGAATAGCGGTGTTCTGATTCTGAACCGTCGGACAGAATCTTGCTTCTAATGCTTGATCCTAGCATAAAAAAAACGTTAACAAAACGGTCCAGACCGCAGTATTGGGAGAAGTTTTACTTAATGTATTGTATTGCGACGACAACCAACTGTCCCGTTACATTCACCATGTTTTACGCGCGTCCAAAACGAGGCACCCGCTTGTAGCACCCCGTTGTAACGGTAGTCGTTTAACCGACCCTCGGCTTTATATGTGGGTTCTCCGACAGCACCGGTACAGCATGTGTGTGTACAGACAGGGAACACGCAGAGAGACCCGTCACACCAAAAGGTTCAAAACCACAACACTTAAGCGACATGGGTGTCCGACTATTGAACTAGGAGAGAGGATGGTGGGTGACTGGGAGTTTTTTTTCTTTTTGGGGGAAAAGCTGCAACCCCACCACAACGGAAACACATAAGTGTACAACGTAAACGACAACACGGACATCTTTAAAACGGTTACCGTGTTGTATTGTCTACGTGCGAGCGCGTTTGTTGCTCTGCTATCAACCCCGACGAAGACACCGAGGGGACCCGAACGGAGGGCTACACATGATCCAGTTTGGACCTAGCATAAACAGTGTCCGATAATGGGTCTCGCGACGTTACTCGCAGCTAGCGCTAGCGGGTATAACGTTATCTCCGTGCGATGTAACGGTGTCTATCGCAACACGTCCCAGCCCTCGAGTGAACGCGAAGTACGCCACAGAACAGACTGCCCCAACAACAAGGACGTTAACGTTTTTTTTTACCGCAGCTTCCCGAGCTAAGCCCGTTGGAGCGGCAGCAGCAGCGGCAACACAACGAGACAAAACAGTGACTGCACTGTGGCCAACTCACCCCCAAAAAGATACCGCTGTGTTGCCGACCAGATGTTGCTGCAAATTAGCGATGAAGGCCCATTAGGATGACTCCTTGGGTGGCTGGGGGACATCCAGGGTTAGCGGCGTTGAGGTTAGACAATCCCAGACGTGGCTTTACATTGACGTTTTCCCGTACTCTGCTTGGATATGTGTATACGTTTTTTCGCGTGTGTGTGTAGGTGCGTGCGTGTGTGTGTGTGTGTGTGCGTGGGGGGGCAGCTCTGAGAGGCCCTGCTGCTGGAGGAAATGGTCTCCTCTCCGTCAGAGCAACACGCATGCGCAGAGGGATAGGGGCAGCCGCGGGGGGCGCGAGAGGTCTGCTAGCACAGCCGCGTGGTCAACTGGTGATACTGTCAACTGATGGCAGACGTGTTACTGGGGGAGATATTTCCCCCCAGGCTGTAGACCTGCATGCTTGGGCTTACTGAGAATCACACTGGACTCGATAGCCCCTCTGAAAAAAAGGAGGTTTGCTCCCTGGTATAACCCTCAGACCCGCAAACGAAAGCAAATATTACGAAAACTTGAAACCATATAGCGTTCTACTGATCTGGAAGATTCGAGAATCTCACTTAGTTTTGCGAGATAGTCTTTCTTTCAATCATTTTATCAGTGATCAATCCGTTTTTACAAGTTACACCAGACAACCAAAAACAACAACGAATAAATAAAAATGTCATAACAACTATACGAACAATCAGACAAGGAAAACAAATAAAAACACAAACTTAAATCATCCTCTTCCATATTGAACCTACTATCATCATTCATTCACAGTCACTTGGGTCCCAAGATTGCAAAGCCTCTTATGGTTTCGGCATAGTTCTCGCCAATAAAATCCATAAAAGGGTTCCAGACAGAAAATAACCCATTCATGTCTCCTTGGAGGACATGTGTGAGTCTTTCCAGTGGCAGCAGTTGTAGGACATTGTGAAGCCAACTAGAGACAGACGGTGTGGTGATGTCCATCCACTGCTGTAGGATAGACAGCCGAGCACAGTACCATAGAAGACTGAGGATTCTCCTATGTTTGTTTAATACAGGGGAGGCAGAATGTAGGCCTAGCATACATATGAGAGCATTGAGCTCAATAAGATAAGACAAGATAAGATAGTCCTTTATTAGTCCCTCAGTGGGGAAATTACTGGATTACAGTATCATTGCTCACAAGAGAATACAAAATGAATAATAATAGAAACAAGTAATAGAAGTAATATAAATAAGCATTAAAAACAGTAGAATATTAATGTACAGGATAGAAGGTATATATGAACAAAAGTACTTAAACGTATTGCACATGGTGTTGCACATGATATTGCACGAGGTATTTGTGTTAAAGTGCTGAAGTGACCAAGTTCAAATCAGTTGTCAAGTCAAGTCAAGGGGCCTCCTGGGAGCTCAGCTGGTTGTGCAGCTGGACCGCAGCGGGGAGAAAGGACTTGCGGTACCTCTCCCTCAGACACCGGGGATGGATCAGCCGGTGGCTGAAGGAGCTGTGCAGCGCTACCAGAGCGTCCCACATGGGGTGGGAGGCGTGGCTCATCATGGACGACAGCTTCGTCCTCATCCTCCTGTGCCCCACCACCTGCACGGTGTCCAGAGGACGCCCCAGCATGCTGCTGGCCTTCTTTATCAGCTTGTCCATTCTCCTCCTGTCAGCTGCAGTGATGCTGCTGCACCAGAAGACCACTTCATAGAAGATGGCTGATGCCACCACAGAGTCGAAGAAGGTCTTCAGGAGTGCTCCCTGCACCCCGAAAGACCTCAGTCTCCTCAGCAGAAAGAGTCTGCTCTGACCCTTTTTATAAAGTGTGTGTGTGTGGTCAGACCAGTCCAGTTTGTTGTTTAAGTGAACACCCAGGTACTTATAAGATTTGACGATCTCAATGTCTAGTCCCTGGATGCTCACCGGTACAGGAGGAGGGCGTTTACCCGGCGGAAGTCCACCACCAGCTCCTTGGTTTTACTGGAGTTAATATGGAGGCAGTTCCGCTGGCACCATCCTAAGAAGTCCTGGTTAAGTTCTCTGTATTCCCTGTCATCATCGGCGGAAATGAGGCCTACGATTGCAGAGTCATCGGAGAACTTTTGCAGGTGGCAGTTAGCAGAGTTGTAGTTGAAGTCCGATGTGTAAATGGAGAAGAGGAATGGAGCCAGAACGGTTCCTTGTGGGGCTCCTGTGCTGCAGGACACCCGCTCTGACTCGCACTCCCGTATCCGCACATACTGAGGACGGTTGGTGAGGTAGTCCAGGATCCATGCAGTGAGGTGGTGGTCCACCCCGGTCTGCTCCAGCTTGTCCTAAGCAAAGGCTGTATGGTGTTGAAGGCACTGGAGAAGTCGTAGAACATGACTCTCACAGTGCTTCCAGCCCTTTCCAGGTGAGAGAGGCATCTCTGCAGCAGGAAGATGACGGCATCATCGACCCCGATGCCAGACTGGTAGGAACTGAAGTGGATCCAGGGATGAACTCACCAGAGGGCGGAGATGGGCAAGGACCAGCCTCTCCAGAGTCTTCATGAGGTGGGCTGTCAACGCCACCGGCCGGTAGCTGTTGAGGTCCTTGGGCCGCGGGGTCTTTGGTACCGGTACCACGCAGGACGTCTTCCATAGCTGTGGTACTTTCCTCAGCCTCAAGCTCAAGTTGAAGATGTGCTCCGCTATCCTGCACAGCTGGTCTGCGCAGGATTTGAGGAGCCGTGAGCAGATGCCGTCTGGACCCGTGGCCTTCCTGACCTTGATCCTCCTCAATTCCTTCTTCACCAGGTTAAGGGACACGCTGGGGGGTGGGGTGCTGTAAGGTGTTGGAGTGGGTTGATGGTTGTGGAATGATGTGTATGAGAGGTGTGAAGGCGAGCCAGGTGCGCTGGAAGAGGGTGATGGAGAGGGAGAGAAGGGGAAGCAGTCCACAGGGGGTGCAGATGATGGGGGGGGGGGGGGGGGGGGGGTTGCAGCAGCCGGGAGGTCTGGGTGGGGGGAGGGGTGGATGGCTGGTCAAACCTATTACAAAATATTACAAAATAAATTCATTCACCCACTTTTGGTCCCCCTCAGGCTGTTGGTTGGGCCCCTTGAACCCAGAAATGGCTTTGAGGCCCTTCCAGACACCGACGGTGTTCTTCTGCTGCAGCTGATCCTCCATCTTCGTCCTGTAGACCTCTTTCCCCTCCCTGATCTTCATCCTCAGCTCCCTCTCCACAGTCTTCAGCTCCTCTTTGTTGCCAGATCTAAAAACCCTCTTTTTCTCCTTGAGGAGGGCCTTTATCTCTGGGGAAATCCAGGGTTTGCGGTTTGAGAAGCACCGCACAGTCCTGGTGGGTACGGTGTTCTCCACACAGAAGTGCGGAGAACACATTTTATTATGGAAGATATTTGGTTCCCAATTTCAATCCAAAAGTTATTCATTTCCAGGGAGAGCAAAATTAAATGCAATTCAGTTTATTTAATTGTAGCTCATTTTCACAAATTAAAAATGTGTCTCAGTCTGCTTTACAATCTGTACATATAGACATCCATGTCCCAAAACCTCACATCGGATCAGGAAAAACTCCTAAACCACCCTTCACACGGAAAAAATAGAAGAAATCTTCAGGAGAGCAACAGAGGAGGATCCCTCTCCAGGATGGACAGGTGCAAGAGATGTCATGTGACCAGAAGGACAGATTAGAATTAAAACACATTCAATGAATATGACAGAGCGTATGAATAGTTGGTAGTAGGCATATTCCACGATGGAGACCTCCACGATCCATCAGGCAGATGGAGGTCGAGGAGGAGTGGGCGGAGTCTCAACAGTGGGCGGAGTCTCAACAGGGCAATGGCATAGTTGGTAGTAGACATATTCCACGATCCAGACCTCGATGATCCATCAGGCAGATCGGATCTATGACGTGAAGTCAAAAGGACTCTGGGGAGGAAGCAGAGTTAGTAATGTGCAATAGAGAGTTACAAATGCATCCATAAGCACATAAGTATCAAAATGCTGCTTACACCTTTAACATATGCCAGAACAGTCTTTGTCATGTGTGCTCCTAGTATATGGGGTAGTTTGGAATTTATGTATAATTTTAAATTGAATTTCTTGTGATTTTTAACTACTACATATTTGTTTACTATTTAACATGATTGTTTTCCATTGGTGAGCAGTAATTGTAGTTGTAAGATCCTGTTCCCATGATTGTCTGCTGCTGTGAGTACATCATTTACCTAAGGAGCAGTTTATAATAAATATAGATTGTTTTTTTCCTCTTCAGCTGGCAGTCTTGGTGAATCACTGATTCAATCAGCTCTGGTCCACAACCTTGTGGACCAGAGCAGAAATTGTGTTTTGGGTAGCCCATACTCATCCTGAAGTTGATTAAAAAACATAAATAGTTTAAAATCTTTTAAAAGATTAAAAGATGTAGAGCTTTCCCTAATATCCATGTGGCTATTTGTCAGTTTTCAATTATTTTATTTTTTTAAATTTCAGCTGATAAGTAGTACCGACTAAATGTACTGTAAGCCTCAACCCACAAGAGGAAAACAATAATAACAAACAGATCAAAATAAGTGGACCAAAATATTAAATTTTTGCTTTCAACAAGTCATCATTGTATTAGTATTATTCTATGGGTAATTAACTGTGGCAGCTGTCTCCAATTTGGCCTCGGCTGCTGGTGATTGGCACTCAGTCAGCAGCCGAGGCCACCCTCATAAAAGCTCTCAGTTGCGAGAGGAGGGGACGGAGGAGTGATCTAAGCGATGCGGCAGGGACAGACGGAGGAGAACCACGGCTGCAGACCCCGATCCCCAGGACCCGTCGGTACTGCCGAACCCCGATCCACGGGATGCGGCGCCAGTTTTCCGTTACGGGGGATGAGTCTGTTTTTGTGATGGGGAAGAAGCCTGTCTTTTGTTAAGGAGGAGGAGCTTGTTTTCTGTTACGGGGGAGTAGTATGTTTTTATGATGGGGGCGGAGCCTGTTTTCCTTTCTGAACTCAAGACAACGGAAGACGCGTCTGACTTGGGCTATGGAAAAGAAGCACCGGACAGTTGCAGAGTGGTCCAAAGTCCTCTTTTCAGACAAAAGCAAGTGTTGTATTTCATTTGGAAGTCAAGGCGCCAGAGTCTGGAGAAAGGCTGGAGAGGCGCAAAATCCAAGTTGCTTGAAATCCAGTGTGAAGTTCCCACAGTCAGTGATGGTTTGGGGAGCCAAGTCAGCTGCTGGTGTTGGTCCACTGTGTTTCATCAAGTCCAGAGTAAATGCAGCTGTGTACCAAGAGATTTTAGAGCACTACATGCTTCTGTCTGCTGAAAAGCTCTATGGAGATGAGGATTTTATTTTCCAGCATGATCTGGCACCTGCCCACGGTGCCAGAACCACCACTAACTGGTGTACTGACCATGGCATTACTGTCCTCCATTGGCCTGCCAATTCCCCTGACCTGAACCCCAGAGAGAATTTGTGGGGTATTGTGAAGAGGAAGCTGAAAGACACCAGACCCAACAATGCAAATGAGCTAAAGGCCGCTATTGAAGCATCATGGGCATCCATAACACCTCAGCAATGCCACAGGCTGATTGCGTCCATGCCACGCCGCATTGATGCAGTAAGCCGTGCAAAAGGATTCCCAACCAAGTACTCGGTGCATTAATGGACATTTTCAAATGTTTGATTTTGTTTTGCTGTTATAAATCTTTTTTTTTACTTGGTCTGAGGAAATATTCTAATATTTAGAGATAGGATATTTGAGTTTTCTTAAGCTGTAAGCCATAATCAGCAATATTAAAAGGCGGGCAATATTTCAGTTGATTTGTAATGAATGCATGACATTTTTGTTTTTTAATTGCATTACAGAAAATAAAGAACTTTATCACAATATTCTAATTTTCTGAGACAGTGCTGTATATGTTCAAATTGTTGACGTGGCCACTACTGGAAACACTGGACTTGCTCAAATATACTCCATACTTCTCCTGCTTCATAGAATTCACGGCCTGACTACAAGCCATTTTTGACTCGGAGTCAAAGCGCCACCGACTAGCAAAGTAAAATTAGTGTTGCATGTGTTCTCGGCCGGCACCCCCCCGACGCGAAGCAGGAACGAGGACCTGTTCAACGCTGCTTGCAGCTTTAATTTATTTCCTTTTTTCTTTCATATTCAATTGAATTTTATGCTTTTGTACTTTTGGTTGGAGAAGAGAACTTGATGCAGTGTGAAAAGGAAATTTCATGTAGTTGCTGTGGCTTAGTGGGTTGAACACAATGTTCAAGGTTCAAGTCCCGCCAGCAACAAAACAAATTAAGCCCTGGCAGTGCCAAAGAAAAATTGAAAAAAAGTCAAGCCCTGGACAAAAAAATATTGGAATAAAAACTGGAAAATTATATATTGAATTTTATGCTTTTGTACTTTTGGTTGGAGAAGAGAACTTGATGCAGTGTGAAAAAGAAACTTCATGTAGTCCCTGTGGCTTAGTGGGTTGAAGTGTGTGTTCTTTGAACATGATGTTCTGGGTTCACGCCCTGCCAGTGACCAAAAAAATAAATCCCGACAGTGTCAAAAATAAACTTTCAGAAAAGTCCATCCCCGGACAAAAAAATATTGGAATAAAAAAAGGAAAATAATAAATTGAATTTTGTACTTTTGGTTGGAGAAGAGAACTTGATGCAGTGTGAAAATGAAACTTCATGTAGTCGCTGAGGCTTAGTGGATTGAAGTGTATGTTCTGTAAACAAAATGTCCTGGGTTCATTTGTATTTGTATTTGGCCTAATGATGAGTAGGTTGTTTAAATAGTACTAATGTTCATCTTTTATTCACTTCCGCAGGTGTCCTACTGAGTGTCCATACAGTGAACTAATATGTATGAATCTATTAAATGTTATCCAATATATTGTCTTTAAGAGTTAACTAATTCCTGTGAAACATGTTTTAAATAGATGTAACTGTAACCATCATTTTGGGATTGTCTTCAGATGCAATGCTTCTCAGTCAGGCCCCAACCTAAGCTTTACTGCATAGGTCGAGGCCCGCGGACCAAATGGGGCCTGCCACATATTGATGTTGCTCAGGATAGTTTTAAAGACATATGATCATAGCAATGTGCTTTTATTGTAAATTTAAATGTTTATGCAGTGGACTGCCAATCGCATCCCTTCATGTTGCTTTGAAGTATTTTCAGTATAAAATACCTGACATTTTTTTTTCAAGAAATGTAAGGATCTGCTTTAAATAAATTTCAAATATTGGCATAATATTAATAATATACATGTGTTGGTAACTTTAAATTTAATTTATTCAAAATCTGCACAGTAATATCTCATGAAAATAATCGTGGGCCTAGCAGAGGTCACCACTAACAAGTCTGGCGTGTATTTTTTTTCAAGAAATGTAAGTATCTGCTTTCAATAAAATTTAAATATTGGCATAATATATTCATATTATTTTATTTATGAAGCGCTTTCATTTAAAAAATAAAACGTCATAATGTCTTTATTATCACTGGGTGACTCCTTGAGGTACTCTACCATTAATCAAAAGTGAAAATATGTTATAACTACGCACCATTTTGTTCTAAATCTATTCTGAAATTAGACACACATTTGCGCATGAATGTGATTTTCTATATCCTTTATTTTGTAATTCTAAATCAGAACATCCAATATTGTAATAATTACCTTATTTTATGTATTTTATTCATCATTCCTACAATTCAAGATTTGCCATCTCTTCATTTAGTTTAATCTATAACTATATATGTATTTAAAGGCGTGTTTCGTCATATCACCTTCACCGGAAGTCCGCTCTTATTTTGAAGACAGTTTTCACACACTCGCACCGTAATGCCTTGCATATACGTGTAGTGAAAAATATCGGGCGGGCTTGCTTGACTGTGTTTTTCGAAGGGGCGGCTGGCTTGACCGCAGTCGTTGATTCAATGTATGAATGATGAAACGGGCAGAATAATTTAATTTTGAAGGGTTGAACCGGAAGCGTCAACCGTGATTGAAGCTAGTTTGACATTGTGTTGACTTCTGGAGCTCAACAAGACTTTCTGTCACATCGCTCAGTCCCTGGCATTCATATCTGTCCTCTGGACAGCGCGACGTCTGGAATTGGCTGACTAGGTGAGTTATAACCGACGAAGGTTAATAGTTAGCTAACGTAGCGTAACCAAGCTAAGTGACTGGGACGAACCACCCACGTCAGCTAGCCTTGCGATAGCCGAAGCTATGTGACGTTACGCTGCCACGGCTCACTTCAACCACGGGGAACTCTTAAAACACCAACTGTCAAGACACGTCTACGAAACTTGACGAACGTACGGCTCAGCTACGACTCGTTACCGTAGCCTCTGAGATGGTTACAGCTAGGCTACTTCACGGAGATACAACGTACCGTAGCTAACGCTATAGCTATGCCGCTAGATTAGATGGGTATCTGGCGTTAACGTGATGTAATTTACGTTAAAACTGACATTACCCCGTATGATAACAGCTGAAGTGTTGCTGCAAGTTAACCTTGCTGACTTCCCGGGGCCCTGTCTGCGTTGCAAAGCGTAAGTTAGCAAACTAGTTGCATGTTACGTTACTGTAACGTACTTTAACGTCAACCCGCGTTACTTGAACTCCCGTTGAGGACAACGACTTGATAAATGGCATTCGCGAGGTGAGTCTCCTAAAACAATATCAACGTGACTAACCTAACGCTACATGTCCATGTAGCCCTTTACTTTAGCAGTGTCCTCGCTGCCTTGTGACGACCTTAAACCCTCAGTACTCGGCCGCTGTGTGAGGAAGGTGCGTTTGTTTTGTGACCGCAGCAAGCACAGCCATGTGCAGCTGTGTGCGGAGCTCCAGGGCTCTGTCCCCCGTCCTGCTCCCCAGGCTGATGCTTCCTCCGACGGGGTACAGACTGGCCTCCAGGGGCCTCTCCACCTCCCCGCACTGTCTGACCGTCAGTACGGACTCCCAGCCGCTCCCTCTGCCCGGCCAGGCCCGCGTGGTGATCTGCGGAGGAGGTATTGTGGGCTCATCAGTAGCCTTCCACCTGGCCAAAATGGGCTGGACCGATATCGTGCTGCTGGAGCAGGGCAGGTGAGATGCATATCTGCAATTTTATTTGTGAAATTTAGTAGTTGGGGGTAAACATTTTTTATTCAAAATATAAAGGAGGGATATAGACCGTTTATCTACGCTTGGATACAAGACATTATCAGGGGAAAGAGTTGTCGACTAGACATTGTTCTGCTCATGCTGAGTTCCCTGTCGTGATGTCCTTCCTGTTGGCAGGCTCGGTGCAGGAACAACCAGACTGTGTGCCGGCATTGTCAGCGTGGCCAAGCCTATTCCCATCGAGTGTCAAATGGCAAACTATTCCAATAATCTTTACAAGCACCTGGAGGAGGAGACTGGAGTCAAAACAGGTCAGCTGAACAGGATACCTTTACTTTCAGTCATGTATGTAGGTATTCAGCTGAAACATTGGCACGAGGCATGCACTATTGGGCATTTATTACAGCCAGAGCCAGAGGTCGTTTGATGTGCCTTGCAATACATTTCCTCAAAAGCTACAATGACATAACCTTCAGTTTTGAGTTACATTATAATTTTTGCTTTACTTTTTAAAAGTAAAGTATTTTGGTGACGATCCACTTTGCGTAGTTTGAGACCTGTTGCGTAATATGTGGTTTTGTGCGTTTCAGGCTATGTGAAGACGGGCTCTCTTTGTCTGGCCCAAAATCAAGATCGCTTCCTCTCGCTGAAGCGCCTGGCATCCCGGCTAAAGTAAGAACCTAAAACCTCCAGTCAAGATTTAGTAGAGAAACCTTTGTCAGGATTAGTGTTGGGCAATTGAGAAATGTACAGTCCCTATGATATTGCTTTAATAAAAACAACTACATACCAAATTGTCAGCCAAAAAAAAGCTTTAGATAGACGCACATTGTTACAATACCTACAATGTAGTGGCACCAAAGCTATTTCTCCCGATTTGATTATGCTGATGATGTACTGCCTATATATCAGATTTGATGAGACATTGCAAATCATTCACAGGTCTGAAACCAGGTTAGATATGCAGGGTATTTTTTAACATAGATATTTGTTAGCATCAGACATTCATCTTTATTTCCTTCACTTTATTCATAGGGTAATGGGGATCAGCTGTAACATCATTAAGCCTAAAGAAGTGGCCAAACTCCACCCTCTTGTTAACATTCATGACCTGGTGGGGGCGCTCCACCTCCCTGCAGACGCTGTGGTGTCTTCGCCTGATGTTAACCACGCCCTGGCTGTGGCTGCTGCTGCACATGGTAAGAGACTCAAATATTCAGCTTGCCCTTGATGCAGCATTAATGGGCAATGACAACCCATTTCTTACAGGCATTACTTATTACCTACCCCAATACTGTTTCTCCATCTGATTAATCTCCTCATCATCGGCATCTCCTAACTCCCATCCTCCTACTTCTCCTATCCAGGGGTTCAGATCCTGGATAGAACCACAGTTCAGCAGGTGCTGGTGGAGAAGGGTCAAGTGACGGCGGTGGAGACTGATCGTGGCTCTATCGAGTGTGAATATTTTGTCAACTGTGCTGGACAGGTAAACCTCTAAGTGGATTTGTGGGGTAGAAATGTAGTGGCACCAATAAGTCCCCATATCAACTTGGATCAAGGGGAAATATTTGTAAACATTTCAGAAATAATTCTTAATTTCAGCCTTAACTATGCATACGTCTTGATCTGATTCTCACCTACGTTACACTCATAGATAATAATGGTATGACTAAACAAATTGAGAGCAGAGATGTGAATGTGAGTTCTGTCTCTGCTCTAGTGGGCTTACGAGCTGGGCCAGGCAAGTGAGGCGAAGGTGTCGATTCCTCTTCATGGCTGTGAACACTTCTACCTCCTAACGAAACCTCTCCAGGAGCCACTTCCATCCAGCACGCCAGGTATCATACAAGAAAATTCAATTTGACAAGTTGCGAATGGATTATATATCACAGCCGAATACGATGGTTATGATAGAGAAGAACTTTCACATTTACATTTTTGTCTTGGAAAATTGTCTTTTTAGTAATTCATTGCGCAGTATATAACTGTAACAGTCAGCGCCCAATGACACAAGGCGAAGTCTGCTCTGATGGTTCACTATTATATACACCTCAATTTATACGTAGTTTCAGAAGGAAAACTCATACAAATACATTTCAGAATGCAACTTCTCTCGATTCTTGTGATTCTGCAGTTTCAATAAGTGTGTTTAGTGGGAGAGAGAGGATTCATAATGTATTGGTCAATTTGTTGAGTCCAATGTCTTTCTTACAGTGAAATAATCCAGCCACTCGGCTCCTTGTACCGATTAATAATATACACTAAACATGGTTACACAAGCTGACAGAGGACATGATCTGACCAAGCTTTTTTCTCCAGTTGTGATCGATATGGACGGCAGGATATATGCACGGCCATGGCAGGGTGGCCTTCTGTCGGGGGGCTTTGAGAAGAACCCCAAACCCATCTTCACCGAGGGCCGCAACCAGCTGGAGATCCAGAACATGCAGGAGGACTGGGACCACTTCGGTAAGGAATGGAGCGACGGAGGGGAGGAAGATCGCTTTAAAACACATTAAGTTAACATATGTGTTTTTTTTTTTTTGGGGGGGGGGGGGGGGGGGGGCGACGAAACGAAAGGCCGACACATCCTCTCATCAGACACAAGGTGTTTCATTTTGCGTAACAATGGGGAGTCTCATTTGTACTTTACTCACGTGAGTAAAGTCATTTAATCAAACATTTGCATTTGTATCCCAATAAGATCAAAACATTGTAGTTGCAGAATACTTTTTTTATGTTTGCAAAGGATTCGGGAAACCTGGTTTTCAGCCCATTAATGTCCCCGTCCTGATCGACCAAGATTTCCCTTCGTTGCATTTTGGAAATTTCTTTGGTCAGTTTATTTGTCTGAAAATGATCGTCTGAACCGGTTCAGTTTGTGAAATGCTTTTTAATTTAACTGAAAGCAATGTCAGTTCCAAGTACACCTCACTCGTGTAAACACACACACAGCTGTCTCTTGGCCTTATGCTGGTAATCTGAGATTCCTCATGCATCTTGAAGGGTTGTCATAAAGAGCCATATATCAGTCGAGTCAAAGTAATGTTTTAGGGGGTTCTACAGTTGTAAATGCATATATATAACATTGTTTAACATTAGCATATTTTGTTAAAAATAAATATACATTGGATTGAACACTAAGTCCCTTGAACAATAGATAGGAAATGGAAAATGAAGTAATGACTGGAATGTCAAGTCGGGTAACAAGTCTGCATTTAAAAAAAAAAAAAAAAAAAAAAAAAAAAGAATATCTTGTGTTTTGCATTGCGGTAGCAAATGATTACCAACCACATTGTTTGGTTTCTGATGGCAATGTATTTTTACATTGTGGCGCCACATTTGACCCACTGGGTCAGCTTTCATGGCTCGTTTATAGCACAGCGTGAGGAGGAGGGTCAATATGCTGCTGCAAGTCACACGCTTTAGCTTGTTGATTCTTTGCAATAGTAGATTGGTTTGTGGGGGGGGGGGGCAAAGGCAACTAGAGCCAACTCCAGTATTTTGTTATTTAAAATGCTGTTGACATTCGTGGCACGCAGCAGTTGGATTTATAGGAAATGTGGCTTGGAATGCTGGCATAAAGAAAACTAAGACCGACAGGCCAACCATTTTCACATTCCCAATGTAGTTTGTGTATTTCTAATGTCTTTATTGAAAATGCAATATATTGATGTGGACAAAGAACAATCTCAAATGAGATAAAAAATGTGCTGTCCTCCGTTTCCAGAGCCGATGCTCGGGGCCTTGCTGAGGAGAATGCCGAGTCTTGAATCGGCTGAGATCCATCAGCTGGTCAACTGTCCGGAGTCCTTCACGCCTGATATGCGCTGCCTGATGGGGGAGATGCCGGCTGTCTGTGGCTACTACGTGCTGGCAGGCATGAACTCCTCTGGCCTGGCCTTTGCTGGAGGAGCTGGAAAGTAAGCATGTGTTCACGTGTATCTGTTAGGGCATAGTCTGAGGACAAACCTTACCAAATGAAGACATCACTGCTCTTTATGACGCCGTAATCGCGTCGATTGCGTCTCATTGAAGCACAAATGGCATGTAGTGTGGTTGGGCCTGCAGGTACCTGGCCGAGTGGATGACCTACGGCTACCCCACTGCCAATGTCTGGCCCCTGGACATCAAGCGCTTCGGCAACCTGCAGAGCAGCCGAACCTTCCTGCGACACAGAGTCATGGAGGTCATGCGTGAGTAGTGAAGTCTTGTTGCAATTTCAAATATTTGCAGGGTCTTATAACAACCTTTGCGTGGTAAACAAAGAGATCCACTCCCAGCAAGATTCCAGTGTAAGCGATTGCAGACAAAGTCCACCGTCCTTGCAAAAAGGAATCTAAAGTTCAGCTGAAGATAATATGTCTAGGTCCGACAAACAAGGTGGTATCTTTCAACGTTTTCTAGCTCAACATCTTTGTTTTCATAGAGATGTTGTGCTAAAGACCCTAACTTTGGAAAATACCCTCCTGATTTAACAAAAACGCCCACTGCAGAAGCCTCGAATCGGCTTGAAAAGAGGATTTGTGTTGTTTTGAGGGAAGGAACGACGACATCCACTGATAACTATTTGAATGTACTTTGTCCTTTTACCGAAGAAACTTACAGAAAACTACTCTCTACTTTTCCATTGTTCACAGCAGTCACAGATTCATAATGTAGCGTTTCCACCACCTTTTTAAAGTGTGTGTGTGTGTGTGTGTGTGTGTGTGTGTGTGTGTGTGTGTGTGTGTGTGTGTGTGTGTGTGTGTGTGTGTGTGTGTGTGTGTGTGTGTGTGTGTGTGTGTGTGTGTGTGTGTGTGTGTGTGTGTGTGTGTGTGTGTGTGTGTGTGTGTGTGTGTGTGTGTGTGTGTGTGTGTGTGTGTGTGTGTGTGTGTGTGTGTGTGTTTCCAGCCCTGCTGTACGAACTCAAGGTTCCGCGCTGGGACTTTCAGACTGGCCGTCAGCTGCGGACCAGCCCTCTGTATGACCGACTGGACACCCAGGGAGCTCGCTGGATGGAGAAACATGGTTTTGAGAGGCCCAAATACTTTGTTCCTCATGGTAAAGGTAAAGAACACTTATCTGCAACACACTACATTGTTTTTATCCTCTGTAACTTTTCATCCCAAAAAAATATAACAAACCGTGTGTGTGTAGATCTGCTGTCTCTGGACCAGAGTAAGACCTTCTACAAGCCGGACTGGTTTGACATCGTTGCAGCAGAAGTGAAATGCTGCAAAGAGGCTGTCTGTGTCATCGACATGTCCTCCTTCACCAAGTTCGAGCTGACTGTAAGTCATCGGCATGGACAGGAGTTGGCTGTTGCACGTGGACATGCCTCTTGTGCCATTCCATATCAACTGGGAGCTGCTGCTTCAGCTGTAATGGACTCAGTCGATGAGTGATGCATTCCCTTTTGTGAAGTCATGTAAGTGGAACCTTGTGGTCTGTCCTGATGTCCTAGTCGACGAATAGCCAGGCGCTGGACCTGCTGCAACATCTGTGTGCTAACGACCTGGACGTCCCCGTTGGACATATCGTCCACACTGGTATGCTCAATGAGAGGGGAGGCTATGAGAACGACTGCAGCGTTGTCCGCGTCAGCAAGAACAAGTTTGTAACCCCTCGGCAACAGTACTTTAGACACGCGGTACACCACGACCATTTAAAAATAACAAGCGTTTCTGTGCCGTCTCCAGCTACTTCATCGTCTCTCCGACAGACCAGCAGGTCCACTGTTGGTCCTGGATAAAGAAACACATGCCCAACGACCCACACCTCCACTTGGAGGATGTCAGCTGGAAGTACACTGGTAAGCACAAGGTTGTTGCAACGCCGCCATCTAGTGGCCATGCTGTGTTAAAGGGTGGAGGCTCTGAAGCCGCTGTTTAATGTGGCCGGAGGTTTGGTGTTTACTATCGGACACTAAGGGCACACAGAAGGTGGTTATTTAATTACAATTACAACATCTAATTTGCTAACTGTCTGAGATGTGAGCACCACTAGGGCTGCGTTACAAATTTCTTTTTAGACGGATGATAAAAGTCACATTGAAGAGCTCTATCCCAAAACCTACCCATGGCCTTGGACAGTATGTACTCACACTAATGATCAAAATATGCTTTGATGGTAATGTACAGAATTAACTAAAAATAATCTCTGTATTTTCAGCCCGATAATAATTGTTATTTATATTATTATTCCGAGTTATTTTGGCAGTACTTGGGCCCAACGTTGTCGGAAAGAGAGTGTGAAGTGTTTCTAACTCTTAATTCTTTGCACAGCTTTAAATCTGATTGGACCTCGTGCCATGGATGTTCTGGCTGAGCTGTCTTATGTTTCCATGACACCGGACCATTTCCCCTCCATGTTCTGTAAGGTAGGGAGACACAAATCTAGTTCCAAGTACATTAATAGAGTAACTATAATCATAGTGGTGATAGCATTATTGTCACTAACGGTAGCAGAAGTAATTTTTAACTGTTTGCGTCTGTGTTTACAGGAGATGAGCGTTGGCTATGCCAATGGGATCCGAGTGATGAGTATGACTCACACTGGAGAGCCAGGGTTCATGCTCTACATACCTATAGAGGTGCCACACGCACACGCACACGCACACGCACACACACACACACGCACAAATAAAAGAGGAGTCCAGTCACCATTCCACAGGATGGTTGGTAAGGTTTAAGAAAGTGCTTCTTTCAGGACGTCTAACATGAGCATTTCCGCTCTGCTCTCCACAGTATGCGCTGCACGTGTACAACGAGGTCATGTCGGTGGGTCAGAAGTACGGGATCCGCAACGCAGGGTACTACGCGCTGCGCAGCCTGCGCATCGAGAAGTTCTTTGCCTTCTGGGGTCAGGACCTCGACGCCTTCACCACCCCGCTGCAGTGTGGTCGAGAGTTCAGGGTTAAATTTGACAAGGTTTGTTACAAGTTCAGCGAACTAATATCTGCCAGTGGGCATTCTGTCCTTCTCACCTTTTTCACCCCAGCCCGTTTTCATGCCTGATAATGAATATATAACAATGTTACATGTCTAATAGGATAAAAGGATGAAGTGAGAACATTTTTGAACAGATGTGGTTATGAACTGCAAATGTCGGGCGGAGGCACACAGCCGCAGGGCTGTAATTCAAACTCCACTTTAAATCGGTCGGAATATGCCACCATCACTGCAGAATGCTGAAAGACACTGCGCCACCGGTTTTGCTAAAACATCTGTTAAGATTGTCACCAAGCGGCACCTGCAGGCACAACAAGTAGCATTTCCTAAAACGGTAAAACATCAGGTGCGCTGCTGTCTGAATGTTATTGGCACGATGTTAATGACCGGACGTCACCGCGTGAACGAGTTTTCCCAGAATGGAATGACAAGTTGTTTTCTGTCGCTCCAAACAGGACTGAGCAGTGTTTTTCGATTAATTGTCTTAATTCTCGCCTGTCCTCTCTCTATGCCTCCATCAGGACACCGATTTCCTTGGTCGCGAGGCCCTGCTGCAGCAGCGTCAAGACGGGGTGTACCGGCGGTTCGTCATGCTGGTCCTCGAGGACCACGACACCGAGCTGGACCTGTGGCCGTGGTGGGGCGAGCCCATCTACCGCAATGGCCTGCTGGCCGGGACGACCACCAGCAGCGCCTACAGCTACACCCTGGAGCGCCACGTCTGCCTCGGCTTCGTGTCGCCGCCTCCGGGCCCGGAGGGGCTCCCCACGCCCATCACCCCTGACTTCATCAACCGCGGGGACTACGAGGTGGACATCGCTGGCCAGCGCTACCCGGCCAAAGCCAAACTCTACCCCTTCAGTTCTCTCTTCACCCAACAAAAACGCCGCAAAGAGGACATGGATATCAGCACCCTCCAGGGGAAGTGATCCAGAGTAAGGGGAGGCCTCGGGTATCCTCAGCAACACTCCTCCTGTCCTTCAATCCACTCCTACCCCGACCCGGCAGCGCCATCCCATAGTCCCTTCCACGTCTCGCAACCCGAGGGCTGTATGCAAAATCACTCCTTGTCTTTCTAGTATCTAACTTCCATGCCGCGTCTCATTTATACTTATTTATTTTCAAAAGTGCAATATTTAAGAGGCACCAAAAGTTTGAGCTGTTTTTAAAATACAACAATGCGACAGCACGCGTGTGTTGTGGCCCCGCCCCCGCCGAGTGCCTTTGTCAAGGCAGCGTCGACAATATTTGTTGATGACACTTTTTTCACTTGCACCCATCGAGCGGGAATTCAGACAGAAAGCAGCGTCCAGCAGCGTCCAGCAGCGGTCCGGCCTCTGTGACGTTCCCACGCCACGCAGTCGGGCCCCGTCGTAAAGAAAGAGATGCCGTTGGATGCTGACGTGCGGAGGCCTCCGGTCTCTGCAGTTGTTTAACTTGTCCGTTCACAAGAGTCGTGAGTTGTCGAGGCCCAATTCACAGGCTTCATCCTTTCCAGCGTCGCCCTTCAGTCGGGGGAAAAGATCAGGCAGCCTGGGAAAAATGGTTAAGACCACAAATATTTACTCCGCTTGAAGCCTCAAAGCAAAATGAGCTTTTTGTTCACCCGTCTTAGTTGTGCTCATCACCTTCCAACTGTCCTTCTGTGTCGAGCTTGTGCTAACGCTATTCACCGCAATATAATCCGTTATTTATGTTTTGTGGTCGTTTTCCCGAATCGGCGCCGCTCTCTCGATCTTCAAGATGTCGACTGAGCTGCAGGTGAGGGAACGCCACGGACGTGTTGGTATGACTCCACAATATCTTACATTAGTGATTTGATTGTTGTTGTTTTTTCAGTCAAGATGTTTGTGTCAAGGAAGGACTTCAGTGCGATATATATATATATATATAAAATAAATATTTTTGTAAAGGTAGTGTGTATAAAATCTATTTTCAGTAGCACACCTTTTTGTTTCCTTCTCAAAGTCGATCGCATAAAGTCCTATCGGCGGTGTGAATCATCTGCACTTTGTTCCAAATGATTTCGAGGTGTCCTGCACTTGGACGCGTCATTCTTCAGCCAAGGCGTGGTGTTCTCTCCATGCGTTTCAAACGATCGGATCCCTTTGCCCCCTTCGCAGGCCAGAAGTCTGGGAGAGCCACAGATCAGCTGCACAGCAAGCAGTCAAACTCATCCAGCCAATCGTCCAATTTGGCTGCAGGTTGTTTCTACTAAATTGTATTTCCCAGTGTTGGGTAATAAGGTGTTACGGTCTTACTTGATTAACTCATCCGCGTTGTTTAAAATCGACGCCATGAAGCTAACCGCGTTTCATTTTAACTGCGGGAGCTTGTGATAAATGGATGCTCCCCGTTCAATTTGCATCTTTCACGGTGAAGGTGTCTGAAACGCACTACTGTAAAAATCACTTAAGATATCAGTTATTTGCTTCTTTTTTTAACTCCTGAATGTATGGGAAAGGGGAAAAAAACCAAGCATTTGCACTTAATAGCATCGGCATGTTTTTTGGTCACCGTCGCAAGATTTCTACTTTAAGAGTTTTCTCGTCTTTCGAAGGAAATTTATCATCATCAAGTACACCATAGCACACGGCGCAAAGAGCGCTACAGCTGAATATCAACAAGACCATTAAAAACAAAGTGGTGAACGTGAGTGGCGGTCTGGAGAGTGCGTTCGCTGTAACGATCACCAGTTTGTAAGGTGGTTTTGTAGAATCGGTGACACTGGCCACTGTACGCGCTCGGTGCATGCTTGACCCCCTTCTCAAGTTCTGCATCTATTTGAACTCCTTCTCGTCCTGTAAGTGCCAGTGTTTGTTAAAGCTTTACTATAATGTATTTATAATCTTGTTGAAACAGGTGTTTTGACTGTATCGGCTGTATCTTTGAGTGAAGCATAAAGAGAACTTTGTTTGAATTTTTTGTTTTGTGTGTTCACTAAACCTGGAATTATTTGCACTGATGAAATTAAGCTCAGAGGTTACATAACAAAAAGACCACCTTTATTAGCATATTACGACACAACCGCTTTCCTCCCGGTCGCAGTGCCTCCTGGCCGGCAGAGCTCATATCCTCCTGGCTTTGCGTGGGCGGCAGCCATTGTGCGGCACTGGGGTGTTGTCAGTGATCGATACCACCTCCAGGCCTCCCATCGTCAGGCCTTTGATCGCGGACTGCACACAGGAGGAGAAACACTCATTCATTAACAAGGGGACTAGTTCTGTGGCTCCTCAAACTACCTCCAAATAACACTCAGTTTGTTTGAGTTGCACTGTCACCGTTAGATCAACGCATGTATTATCCTTTTTTTATACTATCATGTGCTATCCTAACGTAAAAAATGAAAGAAGCAGTCGTTCAGCAATTGATTGTGAGGAGTCCCTTTAACCGGTTTAACATTGAAAACCTTTTGACAAGAGATGTCACCTTGAGCATCGGGGAATGTCGATGTCAATTTCTCACCAATTGCCGATATTTTAGAGACTAAATTAAATAATGAAAAAGTCTTGCAACCACATTCAAGATTTGTAGAAGGTTGAATAAGATGTTCTTGGGGCCTAAATATTCACTTTATGCCTTCACAAGGATAAAAATGCCACAATAGAAACTTTATTTGTTGACTCACCAGACGTCCAGGGCCGATACCTTTGACCACGACGCGGACAAACGTCACTCCCTTCGCTTTGGCTTTCTGTTCAGAAGAGACACACACAAGATTGAGCAGCCATCCTACATAAGAATAATCCTCTGGTAGAACTTCAGCACTAGGAGAAAACTAACTTTGCTGCATTGGGTTACTGCTATTAAAACAATTTATTTATATATGACCAACACATTTTGTTACTGTAGTTTCAGTACAACTGATTTAAAGTTAAACCGAACATAAATATAGACGAGTTGCGGCTTTGCCGTTGTGAGGATTTGCTGCTTTTCATGTTCAGCCACACAAAAACACTCTGGGATTCTTGATTGGTTTTTAATTAATTTGTTTCTAAACAGCATGACTCGTCTAACCTCCAACTATATGGCCTTTCAATCAAGTGATACAGCTCCCATTAAATATATATAATTTATATTTTCAGCTTTAGAACATAAAAAGAAAAAGGAAACCTTTCCAATCTGAGGTCAGAATAATATGCCCATGCGGTAAAAGCTGTGGCAGCACTATGATAATACGCCTCATTTCTCCGGTGTGTTTACCGCGACCTGCGTGACCTTAACTCGGCCGGCCAGCAGCTGTCATAAATCAGCCTAATAGAAAGTCTCAATGAGCGCTCGACACCAAGCGTCGCACTCTGTCACACTCTTCCGTGAGGGCAGCTTACCTGCAGCAAACGCTTTAATATTCATCATAAATTACAGTTATGATGGCAGCGGCCCCCGATGATGCCTTCAAGTCTAAACGCTATAGCTCACTTCATCATAAAGCAGCTGGAAAAGCCTACAGCATATGCACTGCAGATGGACTAATGATTACGGAGTTTAGCGCAGTGTTTAAAACCACACTCCCTCCAATCCTGTTGAAATGAGCCTGTGGAGGCGGGGACCCCCTTCAGTACATGATCAGATGGTGTCGTGCATGTTCTCATAGGAAGTCAAGAGCAGGTGAAAGTTAACCCAACCCCCAATCCTCTCTTCTTTTCCCATTATATAGCAGCGATTGTTGAGATCAAATATATTGTGTGTGAGGAGAGGCTGTGTACTACGGTACCCGTGTTCTCTCCAATGCCCAAGAGAACTAGTAAGGCTAATCCCATCTAAATGATAAATTACAGAGAGCGGCGTAGCAGGTCGCACGTTGAGCGACACACTAAACCCGATCCCCTCGCAGCGAGTTACGGGCGTGAGAACGTACCGCAGCAGCAGAGATGCCTGCAGTCTGAGCAGCAATGGGCGTCGACTTCTTGATATTCTTAAAGCCCTCTGTTCCACAGGACGTCCGGACCAACGACTGTCCCGTGCTCTCCGTCAACTGCACATGTGTACTGGTAAAGGACAGGACACTTTATTTCGCTTGGTCATTTGATTACATTTGTAACAGCATTTATAAAAAGATAAAGCGTGCATTGTCTAATTAGGGTGACAGACTTTTTCTGTTGCACAAAGGCACACGTGCATTCACTCAGTCCACCAGGGAGCACTGAGAAAACTGAACTACTCGTATGCACAAACTTGAAGATGGCTACAATAAAAGGCCAGTTTGAAAACGGCAAAAACCTATAAAGATAGTATATTTATTTGGCTTGTAGCAGAAAAATAAAATTAATGATGTACGAGTAATTCTTACAGTGCAACAGTCGTGAATGTTATCAGTTGGTCAGTTCATCTGCTGTACATAGGATCTCCTCAGTTTAAATTGTGTAATTAGTACTTTTGTGTTTTTCTGTCTTTTGCAGCTTTCCACTTACTTGTTGTACGTGGCTTTAATGTGAACGATTGGTAACTCCTCAAACTTCTTTCCACCCCATCTCAGTGAACTCTCCTGGTCAATGAGTGGAGAAAAGTGGCTGGAGGATTAAGAGTTAGGTTAATATCTCTTCAACGTGCAGTAGGCGTACACATAAATCAAAAGGGAAGCATACAAGAGAATAACAATCCAGAATTATTATTTCAGTGGACGAACATGTACATAAGCACGTGTAGCATAGTCTGACCTGTAGTTCTTGGAGGTTTTCTCTGAGTCTGCGATGGACGCTTCGGTGTCCTGCAGACGGACTGCACTGGTACACACTGTTCGCTGCAACCCGACGCTTCCAAAACTGCAAACACAAAAGTTGCATAAACAACATCGTCATAAAGCATTGAGCTAAGAACTATTGGAAGCTACGATCAAAACAAGTGTCATCCGGGCAGTATGCACTATGTTGTACAAAAAGCCCAGTTCTACACTGACTTTATCAGAACTAGCCGTTAGCTAACAAGGATGCTAGCAAAACATACCCATAAGCCACCTTCAGAGAGCTTCCGCTTGCGTTTAGGGAGGCAGACAGTTGCCGGCACACGCTACTCACAGAACTAGCTAATATACAATTTAATTTAAACATGTTTGATACATTTAGAAACAAATTCGCTATCAGATACTTAGCTACTTCACATACAACAAATGTGACATTGAGGACCTGATCAGACCTGGGATATATCAATTTGTTTAGGGGTGGAAAGGTAATTTTGATACAATATACATTAGCATTAGACACTAAATATAGTTGTGACTTTTAAGGTTGATTGTAAAATACTGATTTTAAAAATATAAAAATATATCTCCATACTACGTAGAACGAAATTTCTGTTTTTAAAAAGGATTTCAATATCAGCCTCCCCCACTTTTATCTGAATAGACCGTTCGTCGTGCTGCATGGAATTGTGGGTAAAAGCATGCTGCCTTCATGGACCGTCGTAAACAAAAAACACTTGATACCTTAACGTTCAAATCAATCTCTATTAAGCTTTGGATCACTGAAAGGAGAACACTTACAATCGCGAACTGAGGATAATGATGATTTTGCCACCGCATGGAAGAAACGTGTGTGAAACTTCCACCTTTCGTTTTCTATAGCCCCCTGTTTTCCTATGTAATTTCGAGGATTATGATTCTTTTGGCTAGACATTAAATGTAGCAAGAAAAGATGTCTGCGCCCTGTAGAAGGATGGCAAGTCGGTCTCTCTTACAAGTTCTGTCTTGCTTCAGCAGGACAGCGGTCGGGAACGCGGGTCTTCGTCCTTTTTCCAGCACTTCTGTGTGTCGGGCGACATTTCAGAACCGAAATGCGGTAGAAAGAGCGACTTCTCCGTGGACTTTGATGGCAGCTGTCTGTCTGCAAAGGCTTCCGGTCATTTCAGCGGACTGCAGCCCGATAGAGCAGCGGTTCAGACACATGATGCACCAGGTGCGTTTGTTCAGCACGAAATACAGCTGTAGACCGTGACATGATCCGACCATCTTTACCATCTAAATACTGTTGTTGTACACATTTAAAATGACAGTATATGTGACCATGATAACGACACATTCAGTGCAAAATGTGATTCCCAATTAGGTCTAATTGATCTCTCAGAAACGTAGGTAATACCTGCTTTTATTAAATAGTGACAGATGCGTGCCTTTATGTCACTTATTAATAGTAACATTTGATCTAAAAGTCTCTTTAATCTCTTGGGGAGGCTCATTGAGTCAGCATAATGTTAATATGATTATATAACAAATGTCTCAAATTGGGATTTTTTTTCTTTTTAAAGAAAACTGGATTTTCCATCATATTCCCATGGAGTTTATTAGATTAACATTTGATTTGCATCTGTGTACAAGCACAGTATGTAGACGTCATTTAGGGTTATTGTGATTACAGCTGCTGGCACAGTATGCTACAGTAGTTTTAGCCACAGAAGGATATGATCATAATCAGATTACACGCAGTAAAGATTTCACACTAAAATAGTGTCACACAATGGGTCCCGGAAGTTGAGGTGGAGCCCTGCTTTGACTTGAACCTCAGATGGAGCTGGAGAAAAGCCTGCTGTCGGACCACGAGCTGCAGCTGCTGGAGGACGCTGAGAGGATGAGTCGCAAGCAGGCGGACGACTACGACTCGGAAGGGGAGGACGACCACGGGGACCAGGAGATCGTGTTGGCTCAGGACCTGGAAGACTCCTGGGAGCAGAAGATGAAGAGCTTTCAGCCGTCTCCAAGGGTCACAGGTCAGCATGGGCGAAATGGGACAAACATTTTGAAAATAGCATAAACATCTTCTTAAAGGGACTGTGTGGGATTTGGTGAAATCTAGTGGCGTGGTTGCAGATTGCAACCTGCTATAGAAACATGGTGGTGCTACCATGGCAGACTTCATGGAAGAGGATCTTCTCCCTATATATATATATATATATATATAGCTATAGCTATAAGTGTCTTTTTTCAAAGCTAACACAATCAGAACAATTTAAAGTTAAAACATCGTTATGAATATCATATTTCATCTATGCTAATTGATTCCCAGAAATGAACTGCCACCCACTAGCCCCAACCACCTGGTAGTATTCAGCCTTTTGCCTCAGGACAATCTTCACTGTGAAGTGAACCAGAATGGAAACAATGAAATAATCAGAATGCACACTTGGGTTTTAGATGAAATTACCAAGAAGGAAAGAGACTTGTCTTCCTTTTTTTGACATTCAAGAAATCTATTCGCTCTATCACTCCCAATTTGCATTTAATTTTTTTTATTGCCAGTTGACATTTCCAATGTTAGTGTGAAAATGTTTGCCGTGTACCGTTGTGAGAGTTGTTGCCACTGAGTGGCGGATGACGGTCCCGTCTCTTGTTCAGCAGACGCAGACCAGGATCTGACCTCGTCGGAGCGCTGTCTGGCCGACTCGCTGGTCCTTCTGGCCGAGCAACAGGTCGGCGGCCAGCCGGTGTGGCTGCTGCCTCAGGCCCGGTGGCAGGAAGGGGAAACGCTGCGGCAGACGGCCGAGAGAGCCCTCGCCTCCCTGCCAGGTAACTTTGATTTTTTTTTTTTTTTTAACATTGCAATTTTTGCTGAATCTGGATGCACTGAAGCTCCACTTGTTGTTTAATGCAGCTCATGGAGACCTCTACCAATAACTATAAACAAAAGAAAACAATGGTTTTAATCCAAAACGTAAAGTCCTATGGGCAATGTTGTCAATTAAAGTCCAGAGCTTTCTATGTAAACTGTAACTTCATCAATGTTATTCCACTTTTATTTTTTACATTTATATCAATATTAAGTCAAATGGACTATTAAACTGTATCAACAGTACTTACAATCACTGTTGCGCCTGTTGCACCGACAGAGCTGCTTCAGTCTCATCTTCACACGAGCTCTGACCTTTACCGCCTTACTTTTTTTTATTCACGGTCAATAAAGCAGATCTATTACCGTATTATTATCTCTCTCTCTCTCTCTCTCTCTCTCTCTCTCTCTAACCAAGCCTTTTTAAGCGTTGAGACCAAACGGCAGTGAAGGAGCATGTTAGACCGTCCCACCACGCCGCTCATGAACGATTAATGTGCCAACCCCCATCAATCACTCCCCATTAAAGACTTCCCACTTGACGTTACTGCGTGGGGGTTTCTATATTTAAATTGGCCCCGCAGTGGGAGGGGGGGTTGACCCATTATTAATACAGCCAGACGGAGCTCTCGGCCCGGCCGCTCTCGGCCCGGTGAGGCCAGTTGGGAGCGCGGCGTTAGACCACGGTGAAGTTGAGTTACAAGGGGGGAAGAGGTCACGACAGAAGATGAGGGAAACTACAGTATTGGAGGGTAGTATCGCACTTTATACAGCTTCAGCTGCATTTCACTTGGAACATCTGCACTTCAGCTCACCTCTAGAGTTCACCCCCCCCCCCCCCCTTTTTTTGTTCCTCCTCCAGCAGCAGCTGGTCTCAAGGCGACTTTCCTCGGCAACGCGCCCTGCGGAGTGTACAAGTTCAAACTGCCCCAAGCCGCTCGGACTGAGAGCACAATCGGGATCAAGGTGTTCTTCTTCAAAGCCGTGCTGTCAGACGGAGGGCCCCCGGCGGGCCCCGGCGGCCCTCTCCTGTGGGCGAAGAGAGACGAGCTGCAGCGCTACCTGAAGCCAGCGTACATGACGAAGGTCGACCGCGTGGTCCTCGGCCTGTGACGCTCTCCTCGTGAAGAGCGGCGCAATTATTTATGAGGCGTCCTTGTCGTCTTGTATCGTAAAGAGTTCTTTTATCTGATGTATGTGTTGTATAAATAAAAAGTTTTTTTTCCACACACACATTGTGTAGGTTGTAAGTAAGGTCGGTGTCGGAATGGTGAAAGCAGTTGGAGAACAATTAGACGTCGGCTCGCTTCTGTACGGCGGCGTGAGAGAGGAACAGCTGTTGTCGAGTCGTCCTGTTTGGAATGCCGCCGCACAAATGTCAACAAGTCACCGACTGATACGGTACGGAGCCGCGTGGCGATGATTAGACGGCCGCCGTGTTCACCTGGAGGCGAGCAGGCATTTTGATGAAAGTGGGTTTTATTTTCTTTCGCCCTGCAACAGTTCATGAGCACAAACCGAGCCCTGAAAAGGGGAAGCCAAATGGTGCTGCTGCCGTTTGGAGTGCACACTTACTCCCTGAACTGCGTGGGCCCGGGGGCCGGCCGGCGGGACTCCAGCAGGTCCCCGTCGTCCCAACAGCAGATGGCAGTGTTGGCTCAGCCAGAGAAGGAGCTGTAATTACCCCTGTGTGGTGACCTCAGAGGGACTGCAGAAAGAGGGAGAGAGAGAGAGGGAGAGGGCTTTTCTGATCAACTTGGCTTCCTCTTACTCAGACTGAAAATATCCACTGTAGCAGGCAAATGTTCCTCTGAAATAGCTCAGATAATTCGTCTTGGGTAAGAGCAATCTGATGTTCCCGAGCCAGCCTCTCAGAGCAGCCTGTTCGTTCTATTTGTGTCTGTCGGGGCACAGAGTTATTAATGTTGAAGACGTTGGCATTAGGGTTTTTTCTTTTTTTCATCTTTAGTTTTCAGGGCTTGTTGAAAGCCGGTAGCCGCAGGCCGCTTGAGTGCAACGGAGCACCGCTCCGTCAGTGGAGATGTGGGTCAGTGGGTAGCAGGTCAGTCTTTCGATCAGGGGGTTGGTGGTTCAAGCCCTCGTCGATATGTCTTCGAGCAAGACACTTGACCCTGAATTGCTCCCTGTAGCTGTGTCTACGGTGTGTGAATGTAACATGATTATAAAAGCGTCGGCAAAATGACGTGTGAAGGTCAGGGAGAGGTAATGAAGGTCATGTCTACAGGGTTCGTACGGTCATGGAAAACCGGGAAAAGTCATGGAATTTTAAAATGGGCATTTCCAGGCCTGGAAAAGTCATGGAAAAAACGTAAATCACAAAAGTTTTGGAAAAGTCATGTAAATTTGTTCTAATCACATGTTAATTTACACAAAGTTTAAAATAATGTATATGTTTTTTAAAGAAAAACGCTCAAAATATAAGTCGGCGTACACTCTAAATACGCAAAATGTTCTAAATTTTTCATGTGTATACCGAGATTTCAGTTTGGTCGTGGAAATTTGGTTTAAAGTCATGAAAAAGTCCTGGAAAAGTCCTGGGAAAGCATTGGTCAACATGTATAAGAGCCCTGTGTCTAACTGGTAGGCATCTCGGTCTGCACACAGACGCGGGCCTCCTCTCCAGCCGGCTGATGGAGGCTTCTCCGTCCGGATTACACTCCCACTGACGGCAAATCGTGGACTACAAAAAAAGGAGCAACAGTCACTGCTTTCATGTCCATGGGGTGTCTGATGAAAGCGCCTTCTCCCAGAGTTGTAATGAAAGGGCCTAAGGTTGGAGAATTGGCTTGAGATCAGAAGGTTGTCCGTCTGAATCCTGAAACCATCGGGGACTTGAAAGGGACTGAATGTCTCGCTTTGAGCAAGGCACTTAGCTCGCAGTTACTCTTGTTGAACTGCGCAAAAAGAAGGCTGGTTGTCGGGCGGCTCATGGTGTAACCGGAGAATATCCGTCCCAATATTTACATGTCAAAAACAATATGCAGAGTTCTAACTAACACACAACGGTTTGCCAGCCTAGCTTTATGAAAAGTTACTTCTCATTGTTCATGCGACTTCCATCTTCACTGAACAGCCTGAAAATGTTGACCTTTCTCTTTTAAAATCAGTTTTTTGTGACTACCATCGACTTTATGGAGGCGTAATGCTAAAAATCCATCACGGAAACATACTCACTGAGCTTTCATATTTTTGGGTGACTTGTAGGTTGAATTATTACCCCAAAAATAATATTAAAAAAGGAAGCAGCAGATGCTGAAATCTTCAGTTCCGACTGAGGCACAAGCTTTGAAAAAAGATGGATCCTACATCTCCCATAATGCATCTCAGTAGCATCCGATGTTAGACTTCCCCTTCTGGCCAATGCCTGCATCGTTGCAACTTAAAGCGACACTATGTAAGTTTTCCTCTGTAGCGCCCCCTTCAGGTATTTAACGTTTATCCGGTGTCGTAAAACCTCTGGCTCTCGAGCCATATATGGCTCTTGCTGCCTCGGCAGCGGCAGCGACCCTTGATCAGCCGCGGCCCGGTGTTCAACACAGCAGCATGTCACTCCGTCTCTACAAGTCACGTAGCGGAGCAAATAAAAAGTTACCTGTGAGCGTGGACTGGCACTATGTGACGTTGCGTAATCACTGCCAGAAAGCAAGTTGAAGTACTTCCTGTTCCTCAACCGGAAGTACCGGGCCGGTCCCAACATCTTACATTCAGCAGTTTTCAGCCCACAGACCCCCGATGTCAGTAGCGGAGGAGCAAATCAACATATTAAAAGTCATTGTAGCGGCACTATTTTTTTCAAGCTGTTATTTTAAGGTGGAAAAGTTACATAGTGGGGCTTTAATGCCCAAGTTTTTTATCCAATCTTTTTTATTATATGCTTTTAGCCCTCAGGCCTGATCTGAGATAACGTCAATGACATCACTGTGACATCACTATGACATTACCAATCATGTTGTCGAGCCAACGTCTAATTGTTCTGTTCGTTTTTCACAACAAATGTTGGGGATGACTTTTTCACTCCAGCCACCTAAATGGCCTTTTTTACATAACTTACACAGGTATAGGAAGCTATCATTAACAGCATTGATAATACTTAATCTATGATGTTGTTATACAAACCCTGAAGCACAGATCTGCTACATTTGAACCAAAATTGCAATAATAATTTGTGCTGCTCTGCTCCCAAGGGCCACCAACAGAACCATAATAAGACCTTTCGACAGGCCGAGGTAGAAGATCACAGCTCCACTTCGGTAAAGCGTCTCTCCTCCTCCTGCCAGAGGGAGGCTGACCCCCCACACACACACACACACACACACTGTCTCTTCATCCAATTAGAAAGCACACCATACCTCTGGGATGACAAATGTAAAAAGAAAGGTCTTGCATTTATTTCGCCCTAAGGTAAGGATAAAAGAGAGATGGAAATCGCGAAGAATGAAGTTGATGCTTTTCAGACCCACCCCGACCCCCCAATCCCCTTCTGCTGCTGGTAACGGTTGCAAAGGATGTCACATTCACGCTGGCCTCGCTCTCTCTGGGGACTTCAGACCGATTTTGAACCTCATTCTTGAACATCCTTTGAAGTTGAATGCAATGAGTGAGGCCCTGCCAGGCTGAGGGGCTCAACTCCATCAGGATGTCCTGCGCTAATAATAGCAACCTCACGTATGGGTTTCCTCTTCAGTGTTTTTATATTTCAGATCATCATATATATATATATATATATATATATATATATATATATATATATATATATATATATATATATATATATATATGGATATATATATATATATATATATATATATATATATATATATATGGATATATATATATATACATATATATATGATGGATATTTCTATATATATATAATGAAAATCCAACACCTCCATCAAAGGCTTTTGCACACTGCAACGTATTTTTTTCATTCATTAATTGAATGCAAATCTATGACTGGGAGGGATGTAAGCAGGCCGGTCGGCTGCAGCAGCTTACCAAACAATTCGATAGAGGAAGCTCTTTAAGACTCGTCGAGACATGCAGGTAGAGAGGAGCAAGGCTTCTGGATCCCGACCGAGCCGGACCATCGTAAGCTCCTTAACCAACGCCCTCCTCCGCTCCACTCTCCCAGCATACAGCACTATACGTATTACCCTTAATCATTTAGTAACGGTCAGCTTAGAATGCACACTTTTCAGGAAGGGCAGGGCCAGAGGGCTTGTGTAGTTCAGTGGTTCTCAAACGGGGTGTGCAAAGGAACTCCAGGGGGTACGTGAGATTTTTCTAAAAATATAATATAAATTAACAAATTGTTATTTAATAAATATTCATGGGGGGGGGGGGTACTCGGCTAAAATATATATTTATACAAGTTTATTAATGTGTTAGTCTTGTCTTCTTGACACCTTTGTCTGACTGAGGTTTGTGCAGGTTAGAATATGTGGCTCATGGATCTGAAATATCAGTAGCCTGCGGCGTGGATTCATAAATCCACGGCGCTGTCCGTGGTTCTGAAGAGACAGACGAATATGTGCCGCGTTTCTCCGTAAATTGTTGTCTTGGATCGGTAACATTCTTGAAACACTGCACGACTGTGTCTAAAGAGATACATAAAGACAAACTATGATGCTGCCCCAGCTCAGCCAGACAGCTTATGCTAGCAAACCACACTGCCCACAATTCCTTTCTACCAACACGCACAACAATCTGCTGTCACCAGGCTTGAAAGAAAAAAAAGGACATAGCAAGATGGCTTCAACTTATTCATTTGGATAAAATAAGCACCAAAGCAACCTCAAACTAAACTATTATGAGGTTAAAATGTGGGGTTGGTAACCTCCAAAAAATGATTCATTCTATTAGCTAAACTTAGTGACTTTTGGAGCTGCTGCTACTAGCTACTTTTACAGAGCTGTTTTTTATTTTCGATGCTATGATTCTTTAAATTCGGCGTAACCTTGCAAGTATTTCAAGAGCTTCATCAGGACTGTGTGGCTGAATTACCGTTTCTTCAGTGCAATTAAAACAAAATAACCGTATACTTCTACCACAGCAACCATTTTACAACCTCAGGACACAGTATTACTGTTCGAGAGCAGACTCCTTATCGGAGTTCAAGACAACAGCAAACCGTCTGCGTTGCTGAGGGCTTTGAGACTCTTTGAGACTCTTTGAGACTCTTTGAGACTCTTTGAGACTCTTTGAGACTCTTTGCGACAGCCACAAAAGGCCGAGCTGTATTTTGCAGCGATCCGTTAACCTCTAATGTCTCTCCCGTCGCAGAGATGTGATTTCTGTCTCTCCACCAGATGGATAAACTTTTTCAACTTCGATTGGAAGCAGACAAACAGAGTAGAGGAAAGTAGAAAAATATTGAGGGACATTGAACAGGCTAATATGTAGTGATGAATTGTATTTTATTGTTGGAAGATAGAGAGCATGTTTTTTTTCTTTTCTTGCATAAGCCTTATCTAATATTCACTTGGTGGATGTTTTGCTGAAGGACACAAGGACAGGGTGAACTCTTTATGAGTGCGTTATGTAGACCCTGTTGCGTATTCAGAGGGGACCTCGATAACTGGGACACTGCCAATCGGCATAGAGAGGCAAAAGTCCCGCCCCTTTTCTGGTTGACCAAGGGACCGTATCTTGAGAAACAGAATATATGCATATGTCAACGGCGACACGTCATCTTTTGATCCCGTTTGAATTGTGACGTCAATTGATGAGAGCCGATCAGTAAGCGGGCCGTGACGCCGCCGCATCTTCTTTTGAAGCAACACATTCAATCACCACACTAAATGTTTCATATTTCGCTTTTGGCTGTTTCTGTTTCGTACGGCTCCAGTGAATCACATTAAGAAGCTGCGTGGGCTTGTGTGTGTGATGTTGTTTGGACGGAACAGTTGGAGATGGCAGACGCCCCTCCTGCTTCCTCCTGTCCCAGTCTCCACTCTGCAGTGGGAAGCTGTGGTCCTCCACACCTCCGTCTATCTTTCCTTCTCGCCTTCCTCCCTCCCATCCCTCCATCCAAAGCTGTGTCTTGCTCAGTCCCTTTAATTTAGCTTATTCTGTTGTCACTTGGCATATGGCATGTAATTAACATTGTTCATACTGTGTCTGGCAGGCAGACCTCCGGTCTGCAGGGTGAGTCCTCCTCCCTTCCTCTGACTGTCTGGATACGCTACCTCCTTCCTGTCCTCCCTGTCCTCCCCCCCCCCAACACACACACATGTTTTTCCTGCGAGCTGTCAATCCAAAACAGACTGTTGAGTGTGTTGTGTTGAGGGGGGAGGAGAGAGGGGGGATGGATGGATGACAAATGGGGTGTAAGGGTTGTAAGTGGGGTGAGGAAAAAGGGAGTGGGGATGGACAGCAGAGGGGTTAAGATCACATCCTACTGGGGGCTGACATGGCATCGCTTCCGGACAGCCGACCCCTTCGCTGCCCTCTACTTCCTCCATCACTGTCACCCCTTCACAGCACCCCTCCTCTTCCTCCTCCTTCTCCTCCTCCCCTCCTACTAGCCATACAGGCCATTCGATTGGCTGCTGGGGTTAGCAGTTCACCGCCATCCAATGGGCGGACAGGAGCATCGTCACACCTCCAGGTCAGTGGTAGCATACGGGAGGAAGGCTGGAACAAGTACAGTGGTTCAACACTGGGAATGTATGCCCAAAGAGGAGGAGGTGTTTGATTTCAACGTAGAATAACTGCCAACACAAAGTCAAATGAAGCCGAATCAAACACGTGGCCTTTAAACACTAAATATGAAAACAAGAAGGGGAGTCGTCACACGCGGTGCAATCATTGATGGCTTTGGGTAATTTGTTGGCAGCGGCCCGTGAAGGGTCGAGTCCCCTTCCAAAGACCTTTCTGATGACGATCGATGGTCCCTGGGGGACTTCTGAAATGCTCGGCTTTGGCACCCGCTCCCGTCCGACCTCCCGGGGGTGGGGGGGCAACAGCTGCTGGAGCAGGACCAAACATCTGGCAGAAATGGTAGGAAAGTCAAAGTCTGGTGTTGTAGGTTGTCAGTGGAGACTCTGGCGCCGAGGATCACGTAAGACGGCTCTGTCATCGTTAACAGACACTGCACACATCTCCCCGGAGAGAGAGAGGAGGCTTCTGCTTCTGCAAAGTGCTGCTGAACATTCCTGCAATGATAACAGACAGAGGGGTTTTGATAGGAAGGCCTGGGGGACTGCGTTAGTCTGCGTTGCATACTGCATGCATGGTGACATCCAGGGTAAAGACTCTTCCGGGGGGGGGGGGGGGGGGGGGGATTCTTCCTCATTAAGTAATCAGTCAAGAACACTTAGTTTCCATTTGTGTCTCTGTGGGTTGTTCACACCTTCAAGGTCACTTCTAAGTCAATAAGGTCAAGTGAGGTCGTCGGAGTCATGAGGAGTGAGTTGTTGTGAACCCAACCTGCGAAGGCATCAAAGAGGAATTTTAGGGCACGTCCAATAGTTGAGAGAATTTCCCAGAAATCAATCGTTGGCCAGGCCATTGCCACATTTGCTTTGATCTTGACATTTGTTTCAAATGTATGGAGAGTCAAATCTAATATTAGTAAGTAAATTAAACATAAAAGCATGTTCTTGTGAATAAGCACCATAAACACAAACAGACTAATATGAGTGAAATCCTGCAAAGGCACAGAATGACATCTCAATTAAGTAACACAATACAAATTTGGATTTTTATGTCGAGCTAAGTGACTTCATGTAATGTCCCGCTTTGTCCGACCAACACTCCAAAACCAAAAAAAGTATTGAATTCATTAACCCGCTCAAGTGAGGGAAAGAGTTTATTTTCTTTTGCAGCATTCATAAAGCGAGACGCTTCCCCCTTTGCTTGCGTTCCGTCGACTTCGGCCTCCAGAGTTTAGTGCGTTGAGCTTCTCTCTGCCGCTGTGCGAGTGAAGGAGGATGCTCACCAATTGGACCAATCGCTGCAGTTCAAAACATAAAAAGACTCCGAATCAAAAGCTCCTTTTTTCTTTTTCCGAGGCAAATCAAGCCGACATGAGTCTCCTCAATCTGAAACTCTCGTTACTATTCAGTAGAAGGAACTCTGCTTCTTGTTCCCCCCGGGCCGTGCATCACCCAGACCCAGCTCCTGCAACTGAACCGGTTTAACATTTAACGGCGGTCCCACCGGCGCACAAAGCCCTCCATTTACCAATAGAGGCGGTGTGGGTGGGAGGGGAGGTTTTCTAATTTATTGTGTACTCCTCAGGAACCTATTTCATGAGTAAAATCTTTTGACACTTGCATTTTGTTTTTGTACAGCTCTCCGATTTTGAAATGTCACTGCAATTTATTTATTCATCAGTGCAGCAGAACTTTAAATGCTCCGAGGTGAAGCAACACCTCGTGCGAGACATCAGCGTGCGAAGACAGCCCGTCTGCAAAAAAAAGATAAACTCCAGGCATTAAATCCGACTTTGATAGTGACTTCAAACACTGTTTCTGGCGATGCCAGTGTCTTGTAGCGTTCATCCCATCATGCACTATGCATTATCATAGTCAATGCTCTTCCAGACATTTTTATTTAATTCACCCTAGTCAGTACTTACCTCCTCTTCACTCCGATGGAGAAGCTTCCACAAGAGGTTGCTGAGCATACATTCTTAACAGAATCCCTTTTCAAATTAAATTTAAATGACCCCCTCAGCTCATAAGCAGAGGCTCTCCTGACAACTTAATTCATAATTCAGCGCTGAGCCAGGGCCTTGAGGGCCATAATGACGGCCTAAATGGAGGAGAGATGCTACTAAATGGGCTGTTTGTTTGCACCTACATCTCTTTACAGGCCACAAGTCCACAGCTCAGCACTGTGGTGGCGAGGTGGAGAGGTGGAGGGCCGAGACAGTGTGCTGACCACACTGCTTTCGGTGTCTCGGGTTGCCGCCCGCCGCTTGGCCGCAGTGAGATTTGGGCGCGTTTTAAAGAGCACCTCCGCTCAAGTTAAGGGATGTTGGTGTGTTGGTGGAGGCAGACGGGAGGAGACGAGAAGCACACTCGTGAGATATTTATGTCTCGGAGTGGATTGTGTGAATGGTGACACAATAAAGCCACCAAAGTAGGCCGACGCTTACAGGAATCATCTAATGTGAAGGGGACATGCAGGTCTGTCATGCAGCCTCCAACCTGTGGTTGGGATGAAAAGGAGAACACCGTGGAAGAGGAGAGCCTGGATGTAAAAGATGTGGAAGAGAGCGCTAAAAGAGGGATAAAGCCGGTGGAGAAAACTCCAGTAGGGGGAGAGAATATTGGTTCCCACCCCTGCTGTTTGTTTGTGAAAGTGAAACTGCACCCCAGTGCGACAAGGCAACTGCATACCCGTTTCTTTAAAGAATATAAAATACATAAGGCATTGCCACAGAAAATACTCCTTTCTGTTTGCAGGTGTACAACATCTTGTAATCCTTGCCTCTGATAAACTACTGTTATGTATGGTGACAATACTTGCTTGATGCTGGGCTGTAAGTGTACTATAAATAAACTGACAAATTAACAGCGGGCTTCTAGGGATTTGACTTCTAGAAGATTTGGATCCCATTAAAAGAAATCCTAATTTCAGTGTGACCGTAGTTGATGAATGTTCCTTGGTGTGCTGCAGGAATGGGTCCTAAAACCCAGAAGTTAGTAGCAATCTAGGAATTCCCAGTTCCCTCATCTCAAAGTGAATGTGTTTTTTTAACAGGTTTCTGGATAGACACCTAAAACAAGGTCCGGTGTTAACAGAAGCTTCAGAGATTTTAATGTTTAGTTCTAGGATATAAAATACGTTGGTTAATACCCCTCGGGTGAACTTTGAAGCTTTTGAATGTCTTAAAAAAGGCAGTTGCTAACAAGTGGCAACATGAGACTACAACACGTCATCCCCCCCGACCTGTCCCACTTCAATTCAATTCAATTCAGTTTATTTGTATAGCCCAGTTTCACAAATTACAAATTTGTCTCAGAGTGCTTTACAATCTGTACACATAGACATCCCTGCCCCAAAACCTCACATCGGATCGAAACTCCCAAATAACCCTTCAGGGGGAAAAAAAGGGAAGACACCTTCAGGAGAGCAACAGTCAGTCTCCCTTCACAGTCATGTTGTAAACTCACTTCATTTATAGTCAAGTGATCTTTTTACTCAGGCCGCTTGCATTAACGCTTCAAAAACAATAATAATCCTTTTCTTAATTTCTTCATCCTCGAGTCATGACCGATGGATGATGTAGTTCACCATCACACGTGGCTTAGCTTCTACTCCAGGGGAGTGCACTTGGTGACAGTGTGGGCTCCATGGCCGCTCTGACAGCTGGCTGAACGAGAGGCTGGTGGCGGGGGTCGGCGAAGGGTCAATTAAGAATGTGCTCCAAAGACATGATGTCAGTACGCATGGAAGAAAACAAGGGATTTAAAAAGCTGTTGTAAATAAACGACTCGAGCTACGTGCTCTCTGACTACACACATAACCCGCAAAATATATATACCTCTTCTCCACCATCTCTAATTTGTGGTAAACCATACACAAACCTCCCCATCAAAGAGCTCCTTTGTTGCCTCTGCGTTGCGACTGACAGGAGGTCAAATGTAGCGATGGGCGCTTTACAACTCGACGCCACTGCAGCGCTTCGAGCAGGGTAACCGTGGTAATGTGACTTGAATGAATAACTCAGTGCACAATGTGTTTGTGCTTGATAGAAAGAGATGTTTGATAGCTAAATACAAATTAGGATGACAAAGACAAGAGAATATAAACACAACCTGCTATACTGAAACAGAGACACCTGGCTGCCGCTCAGGAGCAGCATCAGCCACCGGTACTCAAACTAGCGGACACCTGCCAGAGATGATGTCAAGAGATGATGCTGAGGCAAGGCAAGGTCACTCCACTCGGTCTTGACAAGAAGATGTGGGAGAGACTACGAGGGAGGCCTTCAATGGACTGCTTGACTTCACTGAATCACTCTCTGGTGACTCATAATGAAATGCGTCCTAGCTCAAGCCACCTCCATCTCTTGACTCCACGGATTCTAAGACAAAAGAAAAGAACAAAAGACATCAGTCAGGGTGGAAATAAATGCCGTCCCGAGAAAGGCCGCCCCTTGTTGATGCAACATTGAGCGATCTACAATTGAACATGTCATGAATCAGCTCGGACAAGACTGATGCCACCGAAATAGGAGCAGTCCCTGAGAAAATAGAGACATGTTCACCTGATAGTGTGCAATCAGAGAGGAGGAGACAGTGAAGGAACAAGGAGCTGCTGCAGCTTTACCGGCGTGACAGAAGAAGCCGCCGTGCAGATTGCCTCAGGACTTGAGAAGTAGCGACAGAAACGGAAACTGTCCAAACCGTCATTATTTTGGGCTGTTTATTGTAACAGCAAAAAAAAAGAAGCTTTAAACGGCAGCTGATGTGCGCTGAGAGAATTGGACATCTAACTTTCTGGTATCTTGTATTTGATACACTGAATGCTGTAAAAAGGGCAAATATCAGATTTGGGATAGGTATACGTCTTTCTTTTATTTATCTAATTATTTTAGCTTAAAGGCTGCTATTGTAACAAATTACTCTCAGTATTATTATTTTAAAAACTGTAACTTTACCTTAAGCTAAGCACTTTTTTTCTTCACTAACTGGTTTTGCACTCTCCTACATATATAGGGGTGGGGGGTTTGGGGAAACCCCTCACACATGATAAACACAGTCTTTAAGGACCACTACACATTCAAATAAAAAGCCTATGATACATGTTTCGTGGTGGTGAGCGTTACAACATCTCCTCCTTTGCTACGGCTGCAAATGTTGAAGTACCTTTGATCAATTAAATAATGTACCCTCAAGCTGCCATAGTATTCATTCAAAAAGGAAAAAACAATGCACATTATACTATGTTTTTATGCAAAATCATTATATATAAATATATATATATATATATATATATATATATATATATATATATATATATATATATATATATATAGACACTTAACCCCGAGTTGCTCCCTGTAGCTGTGTCTACAGTGTATGAATGTAACAGGATTGTAAGTCGCTTTGGATAAAAGAAAGCGTCAGCTAAATGACATGTAATATATATATATATACTGTATATATATATTTGTGTGTATATTTGTATGAAAACAACTTTTGTAGTCTTAGCCTAACTCAGTCTATACAATAATGGCGTCCCAACGGCTCATATAACAGAATCCAGGGTTTGTCAGTTTGGGCCTCAGGGCGGGTGGTTCTAGAGTTGAGGAGTCTAACTGAGTTAGGACCCAGTAAAAGGGCCCAGCACCGTCTACAGAGAGGCTGCGGTTACCTAAAGGGGATGTTACTTTTGAAGAAGCCAGACCACCCATGTCCTGCTGTGCCATTACCTGCTTTAACGGCGGCGAATCGCCCGCAGACTCTCACTGGCTGTAATGTAGGTTTGGGAGTGAGCTCTATTAAAAAGTCATTAAAGCTGAGAGAAAGCACGGTGGGTTCAACCCTCTTGGCGAAAGGCGCCTCTGGAAATTACTCCATCCATCATAATTACACCAACCGGACACTGCCTCACGGAGGCCAAGGGACACAGATCCCTTCATGACCTCACTGAACTAGACTTATAGACAAGAGGGGGAGGAAGGAAAGAAGGGATAACGGGAGGGAGGATGTGGAGATAGAGAACCAAAAGGAGGAGGGGAGACAACCTGGATTGAAGCGGAGAATACAGGAAGTGAAAGGAGAGATTTCAGGGAGTGATGGAAGAAAACAGGAAGGAGGGAGGAACGTAAGAGCACATAACCCTGTTTGAGAGCCGCTTAACGGTGAAGAAAGGCCGCTGTCATGAAACGGATGATTACAAAAAGGAACAAATGTCCCCAGTATTTCACTGTGGGCTCTGTTTCTGCAAATCAGTGGCACAGGATGTGAGCGCACGGCGTTCGGCAACTGAGTTTTTGATAATTTCGAGGCCGGAGGCTAACCGTGCAGCTGGAAATGAGGTTTGATTTTAGAGAAACGCATTACCCCTGCATCTGGCTTCAGTCACGACCAATCAGATATGCACTCTTCTTCCTTTTAAAGATATAACATATAGTGATGTAATATTCCAGAGCGTCACAAAAGCTTTTCTTGAGAGGAAACTAATGTCATTGTGTGGGAGGTGCAGAATTGCCACAAGTAAATATATGGTAGCTTAAATAAACTACTTAGGGCTGTTGATTGAATTTGTTGCCGTGGCCGTAGGGGAACAGTTGCCCAGTGCAGGAAATTATATTAGACAAAGAGACAATTAACGGTTGGCAGCGAGGCGCAGTGTTAGCCCACACTATTGACTCCCGACTGTCCCAGCGCACCTTGTTGAGAGAAAATGGAAACAACCTTGATGACCCATCGGTCCATTGTGGGGCCAACACAGAGCAGCACAATGCATATTCAGATCCAGGGAAGAATTACACCGTCCTCTCCTATGTTCGAGGTGGATTTTATCGAATTAGAATTCCACATCCCTTATTCAATCCAATGAATTCATAATTTCTAAAGTTCAAATAATAATAACAAAATCTCAAGGAATATGCTTTTGTTGGCTGGGATTTGCTTGGGTTGTTAACTTTAATATTAGACAGCTGATATATCGATTTATCGAACAAGGATATATATTCTATTGTTACATCCTTAGTAACAGTAACAACCTCACACACACACTTTGTAAAAAGGGTCAGAGCATGAGACTCTTTCTGCGGAGGAGGCTGAGGTCCTGAGGAGTGCAGGGAGCCCTCCTGAAGACCTCCTCTGACTCAGACTCCTTCAGCCTCCTGCTGGTTCCTCCCCTCTGTCTGAGGAGAGGAACCACGAGGCCTTCCTTCAGCTGCTGTCAGGCTGCACAACACACTGCAGTCGATCGCTGGAGATCTTGGCACACTCAGCACTTTATTTAATTTGCCCCTGTATATTCAGTATTAGTATTAGTATTTAGTTTTTAGTATTACGTTTTGTGTTTTATATTTAATTTAATTGATACTCTGATGTGCACCACAACTGTGATTTTTGAAATGTCCACACTGTGGGACAAATAAAGGAATATCATATCATAGACATATTTTCAAATTCATTGTATACTTTCTCCTCGGAGCCAACTTTTCCTTTTGCATTGCAGGTTGCAGATTGCTGCCTGCATTTTGTTACCTGTGTGTCAGGCCCGATCTACCTCCTCCATCTCTCTCCGTGCACCGGAGGCTCTGAGCCTGGCAGCGCTGCCAACGGGCCGGAGGAAACATCCGCCCGGAGGCGCAGGAACACGACGCGAGAGGGACCGGGGTTATTAATGGTGACCGCTGGAGCCCGGTAGAATGACAAAACAGGGGAAACAAATAGCGTGTGAAATGCACACCTGTCTGCTGATTCTCGTCGGGGGCAGCGAAGGAGACGGTGAGTTCTATGAAGATGGACGAGGGAAGTGAGGGGCGCTGTAGAGGAGGAGGTGGGGGTGCAGGCGAGGAGAAGGGTGCTGTAGAAGCCAAAAGAGGTGGAGGACAATAAGGAGGTGTAGAAAACAAAACACTCGGGGAGGTGGAGAGAGGAAAACAGTGGCTGTGTCTCTGTGGTGTTCGTGCAGAGAAACAGGAGAGGGATGCGCAGAAGACGAGGAGAAAGAGGAGGCGGGTAGTGACGTTGCAGAGAAGGAGTAGGAGGAGGAAGTGAAAGCCGCAGCTCTGTTCAGGTGGTTTGGCGTCTGGAATAGAGTCTGGGGGTCTGACAGGAAAGGTAGAGAGAGGGAGAGAGACGGAGAGAAAGGAAAGTGAGAGAGAAAGAGAGGTGTTAACCCATATTTCTATTACTATGTGGTGTCAGTGGTCAGTGTGTGAGGTTTCCTGTTGCTTAGTTACTGTATTGCAACAGCAGCGTCAGTGTCTGTGTTTGTATGTGTCATCCTCCCTTCGGTGGGTGTCTGCACAGCTCTCTCACTTCTGCCGCCATTAAACTATACCGCTGCAGACACAAGAATTCACCCCTCTGACAGAGAACTCCCCCCACACACACACACACCCTTTTAGATGCCTCCTTTGCCTTGTTGCACCTTCTGCTCCACAGCGGCCCAGCTGGTGCTGAGGAGCCAACGCGCTCCCCGGATGAGCCGTGTGCGTTGGCCCAGGTGCCCTGTCGTAACCCCGCCCATCAATCACCATTGTCTGACAGTCTCTGCCACGGCTCCCGCCCGGAGGAAACGTGCATCTACCCCCCCTTCAGGATGATGGATGAGGATGGAGAGCCGGGCCCTCAGGGCTGGGGCTCTATGCAGTGTGAAGTTGCATGGAGGTAGAGGGTGGGGGGGGGGGGGGGGGAGAAGAAGAAGAAACAACCATGAAAAAAACTGCAAAACTATCCAATAGAGTTCAATCTTAATACGTTTTGAACATCATACTTATTTATTTAATTTAGTGAAAGAGGAGACCAACATGTGTGATAATTCCACTGTGGGGCAGACCCCAGCTTTCTTGATGTGCAAGAGCAACCGAGCTAGAAAGAAGAAACATGTTCATCATATTTCACTTGTTTGAGGAAAAAAATCCAGCGAGAAGTACCGTTGTCAGGTAAAAAATCTTCTTCAGTTAAACAATTGGTTTGCATCGTGGAGCTCTGCAAGTGAGGAAGAGGTATAGGAGAAACGCCTCCTCTCAGAGCGATGTATGAAACGTTGCTCTGACAATGCGCTGACAACAGTACAATAGCAGCCATTGTATTCCACCATCGTGTTCTGCTTCCTGTCTAATAAAACAAAGATGAGACACCAAAAAAGCCAAGCAGTCTTCAGTCGAGCTGAGGAGTTAAAGCATTTAACTGTTTATGGTTGTACTTTGTCTATCTGAAGTGAACAATGAAATCAGCGTGATTGGCGGACCATCACTATTGAGAAGAGGACCTGAAATCAGGCCGAGGCCGGATTTACATTTCCAAATACTGCGTGTAGTGAGTTTGATTCATTTTGAGGGTTTTTAGCAAAGCTTTGCTTTTCCTGATTTCTAATTTTGCATTTTGAAAGGAGGGCATTTATTCCACTTTACTTTCTTGGACATTTAGTTTGGACTATAAACGACCTTGTTCAGGAGGTCTTCTAAATAATAAATTCACAAACCTTTTGGACAATCAAGGGGACATCACATCTGGACTGGGAAATGTTTTCTTATAATGATTAATGTCTACATTTAGTGCATTTCTTTGTTGTTGTCAACTTTATAGTCATCCAAGTTATTTAAATGTTCTACTTCTAAACAGGTATTTGCATCATGGCCACTCTCACATTATAATTGAAACTAGTCTTAAAACTTAAACTGTTTGTTATCGTATCTCCGACTAAACTGTCTGTGGTCGAGTTGCATTGTGGGTAATGCAGGCGCCACGTTTTGACAAGGACATCGCTGGTTGTTTCATCAATGTCGATCCTTATTGTAATCCGTCTATCTTCAGTCTGACAGCTTTACTGGAGTGCGCTGCCATATCAGTTGAGTTCTCCTCATTGGCTCCAGCACAGTGTTTTCATCCCGGTGGGAGTCTCGTGTTGCTCAGCGTCTGCTGGATGTGCAAGTAAGCAGTTGTTGTTTACAACCCGTGGTCCACTAACTGTGTCTCTGAGCTTTGGCCATCATTCTTGATTGTGACAGCTGTTTTTATCTTTGTTAATGTATTACTTGCCATTTGCAAATATGACATGAATAAACACATGCTGCTTTACCCTACTCTCCTACCTTTTGGAGGCCGATGCCCTGTTATCTTTTTAGCTTTAGTACTTTAAATTTAATTATTCAGACTAAATTAATTACATTATGATGTTATGTAATAGTCCAATGTACCCAGCTGTATCTGCAGAAACAATGATGCTCACATTAATTGATCTTTGTGATCCAGTCGAATGTTTTACTTAATGCTTCTCAAGCTCCTCTTTTATGGAACCAGCTTCCACCTTCAGTCCGGGAGGCAGACACAGTCACCACATTCAAGAGTAGACTTAAGACTTTCCTCTTTGACAGAGCTTATAGTCAGGGCTGAATCAGGTTTGCCCTGGTCCAGCCCCTGGATATGCTGGTATAGGCTTATAGCTGCTGGGGATGTTTAGGATGCACTGAGCACCTCTCTCCTCTTTTCTTTCTCCTATGGATGAATCTTCATCTCTCCATCACACATGACTAACTCTGCTTTCTCCCCGGAGTCCTTCTGACTTCACGTCTCATGGGGTCATCGGACCCTATGAGACGGCATAGATTCCATCTGCTGATGGACCTTCGATGGTTGGATCGTGAGTTCCTGTCGCCAGCTGTGCCACTGCCCTGCTGGGACTCCGCCCTCCTCCACTTGGGAGGTCTCCAAACTCTCCATCGTGGAATATGCCTAAATATGAACTATTGATAAACTCTGTCAGATTCCTTGAATGTATTTTAACTCTAAATATGTCCTTCTGTACACATTACATCTATTGCATCTGTCCATCCTGGAGAGGGATCCTCCTCTGTTGCTCTCCTGAAGGTTTCTTCCCTTTTTTTTTCCCCCTGAAGGGTTATTTGGGAGTTTTTCCTGGTCCGATGTGAGGTTTTGGGTCAGGGATGTCTATGTGTACAGATTGTAAAGCACTCTGAGACAAATTTGTAATTTGTGAAACTGGGCTATACAAATAAACTGAATTGAATTGAATTCTCCGATGAAATCAAAGTTCATGTTGATCTTGGCGCCCCCTGTGGATGAAAGCAGTAGTGTTTCTGAGCTCCAGAAAACCATAATTTTACTGCTCGGTCCTGGTTCTGGTTTTTCCCATGCCTGTTTGTATTTTATTAATGCGAAGGACTTCTACCAATTCATTTATATACTGTGCTATTGCTACTTTTAGTAAAACATCTTACTACTACTGCCACCTCTAACAATTAAACTGCTCATTTCTAAGGGTCATTGCTTTTTTCAGTGACAAATGTATAAATTAAATATGCAGTCTTTTGGTCACCAACACCTCTCTCTTTTTAGCCCTTGTGCACTTTGCATCACTGAGGGTCTTGTATCTAGAAGATGTTGTTTTATGTCTTCATGACGTTAGGACACCTCTGTGAAAACACAAGCACTCCGGAGGGCCTTGTCTCATCTTATCTAAAAGGTTGCTTCCACGCTCTGTCTTGGTTTTTTTCACGACCACTGGTTTTTAAAACACTCATAAAACAGCATATGATATTTATCCCAGGAGACAGGCTCTCTAAATGAACAGCGGCTGCTGAAAGACTCACGCACGAGAGTGTCGCGCTAATAAATGGGAAAGGGATGAACGGTTGATTTTCGCTGCTCCTCTTTCAGCAGAGAAACGATAAGAGTGAAATTATGCCCGTATGATTTGATGTTGTTGTGGGCCAGCTGCAGCTGCGATTATGCAAATATTTTTAATGCTTTATTCTCCAAATAAATAGTTGCCGCAAACATATATATTTTCCCAACCCCGCGTTGGGATGTGCTTTAGAGCTGCGGCGTCACTTTTCATTCCACAGATTGCAGCTAACTGCAGCGAAGAAGATTTTCCCTGTCACGTGTTGAGAAATGAGAAACATTGTCTTGGACAGTGTAATGTCCACAAACACATGGCCTCCGACTGGAGTGGTGCTGAACACATTAACTGCTTCATTAATGACCAGACTTTATTTGGACCCTATTAGAAGCACCAGCCGCATGATTTAGATGGAGGAAAACTCTTAGTGGAGTAATTAGATCCTCGTACAACGGCCTGCTTTACATCTCCTCTGTGTACAAATGCAAAATACTGCAGTTCCGTCACAGAATGGAATGGATTGCTGCCAAATCATGTCATATTTTAAGCTTTTATGGAGAACATTTTCAGGCTGAGTAAAAATGGCAAATGGAGATGGTTTAAGACATTAAACATTCAATGAGTTGTGAACAAAATGACTAAAAATGTTGGGCAGGGAGAAGGTGGAACATTATTGTGTGTGTTTCTTTTACAGTGGGGATAAAATGATGTAAAATGTTCTGTTGCACAAACAATAGAATGCACTAAAATAAATCTTCGTAGATAAGATATGATAATACAGAATTGTAAACAGCTATGTGTGTGTGTGTGTGTGTGAGTGTGTGTGTGTGTGTGTGTGTGTGTGTATGTGTGTGCTTCCAAGCTGGCAGTGAAAGAAAGATGTAACTCAAGCTCATTGTTATAGCTTTTGTCTCTAAGCGGTGAGTGTCCTCTGACGTTAACAGACATATTATTTTGCAACCCAAGGATTTAAGTAACTGTACTTGACAAAGTAGTTTATTGAGTGTTGATTTATTTATCTTGTGATTGATTTCGAAATGAACCTTTTGAACAAGTTCCCAGCCCTGAATTCTCTCAGCTACCGTTTTTAAAAAGCAGTGTCAGCACTTTGAGACACGTTTATTTGATTCAGACATAGAAACATGCTCTCTCTTTCACATGTTCCTGCTCTCTACAGAGAGAGAGAAAGAGAGAGAGAGAGAGAGTGAGATGTGAAATAATTAGACCTGACAACAACCACCGAGCCCGAGACAGCGCTGCCTTACTGTACCGTCTCACACGGCGTCGCCGGATGAACAACATCGGTGTGACGTGGACCGTGTAGAGGAATCTTTGTTTTGATTTTAAGCACGTCTGTGTTAATTATATATTAACTTCAATTATTCAGACTTAAAAAGGGGACGACTCGCACTGTTTTGCAACGGTGCTCTTTAAGACGAGTTATTTGTTCTAATGAGCGAAAATTTCAGATTATTGGAAACACATTTAAAGCAGCGAAATAGTGCAGAAACAAAGGGCTGCATTTCAAAGGCGTAGCCGGTTAAATGGCGGACAATTAGGAGCATGTGAGGTAGGAACACCTGTGATAACTAGTTCTGAACTGCTGCCAAGGTAACAACTAACATGCTAACCAGCTGACTGACCACATGGTAGCACTAGTCAGTCACAATCAGTTAGGCTAACTGAAGCCTGAGTCCACGCTAGCTCGCTTGTTAGCTAGTGAACTTTCTGAAGTGAATTTAGATGTGTTAAAGTTTGTACTTCTTTTGGTTGCTAAACCAATTTTATTTTTCACATATGATATAATCAGTTATGACACCAGTGTTTTGGCAATAGCTAGTTCTCTTACGTCTCATTTGACCAGAAGCATGATTGTCTCACTTATAGCCACTTAGACTGAAAAGAAAAGAAAATCCTGGTTAAGATGCTAATGTTTTAAATATTATTTAGGATTTCAAATGCAATCATATTGTTTAATATTGACCCGGATTGCATTTCACGTTGGAACTCATTGCTATATGAATATACTGTAAACAGTACAGTTGCAGATACATGGTTGACTGGTTTCACTCCTGCCTTGTTTAGCCTATCCGAAGCTAAAACAATTCCTTCTTAAGTCTGTTCTTTCCTATTTATGAATCTACAATGAAACAATATTAATGTCCGGCATGTATAGCACCACTAGTTTAGAAGCTCTGTTCATGATTGTGTGCTCTCCAACTCATCCATCCTACATCTGATTGCCCTGTCTGTGGATGCAGGGACATCTTTACATTGGTTTTGTTTCTCATCCTTCTTCAGAATCCATCTCTGATACAATGTAGGCATAATATAATGCACCTTCCCAGAGAAATGGATGGGGAAGGAGATTTGTCCATTGGACCTGGCTGGGTCTGATGCCATGGCGCTGCTGATTCCCCGCCCTCTTCTCCTCTCTACCTCCATCTGCCTGATGGATCATGGAGGTCTGGATCGTGGTCCATGCCTACAACCAACTATTCATACCCTCTGTCATATTCATTGAATGTGTTGTAACTCTGTAATGATTCCTCCTGGTCACATGACATCTATTGTTCTGTCCATCCTGGAGAGGGATCCTTCTCTGTTGCTCTCCTGAAGGGTTCTTCCCTTTTTTCCTTGTGAGAGTTTTTTTTCTATTTTTTGGGAGTTGTTCCTGATCTGATGTGAGATCCTGGGACAGGGATTTCGTATAGGTACAGATTGTAAATCCCTGAGGCTAATTTGTAATTTGTGATATTGGGCTATACAAAATAAACTGAATTTAATTGAATTGTTTGTATCTCTGGGTTACACTGACCGAAGGGATTGATTGATTTTATCCGACAATAAAATTACAAAATAAATAAAATATAACACAATTTGTCTAGTTACCCCCTCCTTATGACCATAGTGGCTCTATAGGTTGAATGTGGCACAAGGATAGTTGTCAACATGTCACATTGGACCTGCCCACTGAACTACAGACGCGTTCAGAGCAGAGCTGCATGTTGTTTTTTTTCTTCTTCATGCATTCAAACGTTTGCATCTACTTTGGTTGTTTTTAGTGAGATGGATTGATTCATGGATCAATCATTTGAAAATTGGGTATGAAAAGACTGTGTAATCCTTTGCTTAATGTGTCAGCTAAAAGGGTCAATAGGAAGGTTTATCTTTGGAGTAAATACCACAAATCTCCATGGAAGACAGAACTTGAAATGACAATAGATGTACAGAAATATTTTTTAATAAAGCAAAATCACAATCAGAAGAAATGTACTTGATACATTTGTTGAAACCTGAATCTGAATCTTTTATATCTAAATATGATGAATTAATAATGTCTATCAAATCACATGTCTGTTCCAGATCCATTAATGTTGCTCTGACGATGACGGAACAGAATGCCTATCCAATGGCTATTCAATGCCTATTCAATACCTATTCAACACCTTTTGTTTCGAAAGTTTGGAAAGAAAGTCTTGGCGGTTTATTTGTTTCGCATTATGTGCCAATAATGTTGCTAATAAAAATAAAATCCTATCGAATTTAAATAACACTCAGTATAAAAAGGCTGTTTTGCCAGCAGCGGTTTTAAATACGATACCCATACAGACAGGCTGCTCCTCGTGACACGGCGACGTGTCCCCGACCCGGCACACGGCTGTTCAGGAAACACTGGCTGCTGAGCGGATCAAACATGTGATTTTACAATTATAATCATTTTATCCAGTTGGTCACTCCGTTGCCCTGGAGACCTGTGCGCGGTGCTGACAGACCTGATTTGTTCTAGCTGGAGCGGGAACGTACTTTGGAAGGTCCACCCAACTCGGATGACTCAATCGCAGCGCGCCGGCCATGCTTCATTGCCTCATCTCATATCTCATCCCGACCAGCCCCTCCATTGCTTTTCTCTTTCTTTCTTCTTCTCCCTCTGCTAGTTTTCTCATTACATTCCTAGCACTCTGAAGGAAATAATACAGAGCTGTTCTATTGGTCTCCGTTGAAAAATGCATTTCCCTCTCATCTCGCCCTACGTGTGTGTGCTGAATCCAAGTTCACTACCTGTCCTATCAACATGTGTATGCAGCCCCCTCTCCTGCGCTTCAGCCCCCATAAATAGGCTATTTTCTCCTCTAATGTTGTTTCCCCCCTTCTCTTCCCTTGTATTGATTGGACAAGCTTGCTGGATCAATAGATTGCTGTAGATCAGAGCGATTGCAGCTCAGGCGGGTTACCGCATCTCCCAGCATTCAACACGGCCTCCCTATAAACCACTCAGAGAGGCTCTTATTTCTGCGCCAAGGTTATGAAATACAGGGCTGATAAAAGTTGACGGTGCGGGCTGTTTGTTGTGACCGATGAACAGGTTAACTGCTCGGGCATCGTGGCAGGCCTTCCGCGACCGCTCTGGGTCTCACCTCATTGTGGAGCAAATTACCTTAAATCTATGGTCTCTTTATTGCACTCACAAATCCTGAAAGTTGTTAGAGCCACAGGGCTGAAGAGCAGAAGGGAAGATTGTATACTAATGGCCCCATGATGCCCGTGTTGTTATTTTTTTGTATTCAGTTGAGATATCAAACCATCAATCACTGAGTTTTTTTATTAAACCAGAAGTTCTTCCCCACTATTGCTTCACTCGCTTTTCTTTGCACTTTTTTGACATTTTGTCTGACACTGCATCCTCGGCGGTACAAACCTAGTCTACCTCCACTTTAATTTCTCCTGCATTAATCCTGTTGAAATCTGAGAACAACTCCGTTGTGTGTTGCACACAGGTAGCGTCCTTCAGAAATAAAGCTTCATGTGTCCACCATGACATTTCGGGAAGAGACCACACAGTTTCCCGACTTACATCCAGTTATCTACCACCGCTGTTCTAGCTCCTATTCATTTTCAACTTCTAATATTAAATCCCTGAGAAGTAATTATCATCCACATCTATGTATCTGCTGTATAAAATGCCTTCTCTCAATTGCAGAGCAAGCAACTGATAAATAGCAACACAACAAGCCATGTCTTTAAACACATATATGGACGTTCTTAGTAAAAACATATATTGTATATATGCTGCTGTTTCAAATAAATAGGGCTGTTCAGTCTTATTGTTTGAACCCAACGAGCATTGCTAAAAGCCCCCTTTTAAAATATGTTGCAGACCTTGAGACTGTTCTCTACACTTTTATACATCTTGTTTATACTGTCGAACATTCCACTCGGGGTTGAATCAAAGGTTGCTCGGTGCTGTGGCTTGTCCAAAAACGTAGGCACGATTCAAGGCTTCTACCAAGCTTTAAAGAGATTGCAAGTGCATATTTCCGTTTTGAAATTTCTCAAGCAGCTGACGGCTTCAGAAACACACATTATTTCAATAAAAACAACAATTTCCCCTCTAAAACAAGTTCATGCACTGTGTTCGGTTTTGTTCCATTTATCCAAGGTTTTCTCCATTCTGTATTTACTCTGCCTTAAGGGCTCCTCTTAGTGTTTAGGGCTTTTCAAAGTTCAATTTTCTATTGTTTCTGTGCTGTTTCTGCTAACCTGTGTCCTCTCTTCTAATTATGTAAACCACTTGACTAGCTAATCACGATGGCCCTCGGCACACTCGTCATCAAACACTTTTTTTGTTTGTTTTGCTGCTGGCCTATAATGATGTATTACGGTCCTATCTTCACATTGGAGTTATTTTACTTCTATACACGTTTTTTTTCTTAAGCGATACTACAAACTCTAAAACAAGGGGAGGGTTTGAGTAGGAGAATTGGGGCATAGCATTATTATTTGTATTACGACAGAACATTGTTAATTTATTGTGGTAGCCAGCATATGACAGACGAGGTCTTAATGAGGCCACATCCATCTTGATGCAGCCTGCGAACACAGTATCCAGCCCTCCAAAGCTCTGTCCATTTTTAAATGACTTCTTCACCTGTGCTACATGCTCTGGAACATGCACATGTTCCATCCCTTCGCCAGCAGCCCTGACTCTCCGCCTGTAATCACTAATGATTATGGATCGTTGGCTGCAAACGCTTCTTCAGCAAATAAATTCACAATGACCATTATCATATTCTGTCTTGGTGGGGCGAGGTGAGAACACAGTGGGTTTGAACATAGTCATGAATACATTGTGATCGAAAACAACTAAACAACTGTTTTCCATTTTGGAAAGAAACTCAACCTGCTCTTCGTGTAGAGATCTTTAAGATTTCTCTCTAAAGCTGGCAGCAAGACCCATGAGCCAACACACCCGCAAAGAGCGCCCGTCGCCATCCTCCTCGTGTCCCTGTCTACGTGGCACGACGGAGGCCTCGTTACAGGCAGGAAACACATTCTGCTCTGATGAGAGCCTGTTGGCCATGCAAGATATCTGGTTCAATATTTAATCATGCCAGGGAAAGTAAACAGCAAACTCCTGCCAACCCCGTTCCCTCTGCCTCTGCTAACCCATCTGCATTCTGACTCTTTCGGTCCGCCATCATCTGTCTTTTGTCCTTTATAGTTTCTTTCCTCAACTTCAGATCATGTAGATCACCACGACAGAAAATAACCATCAGTTAATTCAATCAAATTAATATCGCCACAACATGCACATTCTCTGTGTGGACTAGTAGCAAACCGTGTTTGGAGGGTCTATGGGACAAAATGTGGTTCATTGATGAACTCTGATAACTAAAAAATTAACTTTGAATTTGTTGTAAAACACAAGTATTCGCCGAGCTGCGACGCAAAGAAATCTGTCACCGGATCTATTCATTCTGCTCAGTCTTATGAGCGATGAGCAGTGCACACGGATGACATGTAATGTAATTTAATGTAATGTAATGTATTGCTGCTACAACTCCATCGTCTTAATAATTATATATATATACATAATAACTTCATAGTTTTGAATCACGACCTTCGCTTGTGACAAACAAAGTGCGTGAAACCTAGGAGGTTACCATGCTACTTCAGTGTGTCAGACACACATTTCATTACATTATTCATTCATGCATTCTTTGGACAAGGTATCGGCAGGTGCTCGAAGTAAAATGGGTGCCAAAAAACCCCTCTAGGAGCCTGTAGCCCTGTTAGCGACCCAGCTGGCCATGCAAGGTGTTGTTGTTGAACAGTGTTAGCAAAGTTCCAGCACAGCCTGTTTAATGAGGACAGGGGGAATGAATTGACCCGGGCTTCACGCTTGCCACCATGTCGCCTTTAAGGTGTCAGCTATGGACCCAGCGAACAGCTGTGTGCAACTGTAAGTAGCGGAGTTGATGGCGAGTGCAGCCGAAGAGGCGATACACCATCAGCAACATTCTGCTCTGGTGCTGCGTGGCTGCCACAGTAAGAACAGCGTAACACACTGTGAACTTAATTCTTGCTGGACTGACACCACTGATACCGACTGGAGACTGGACTCCCAAGCCCACAAGTCTGTGTGTGTGTGTGTGTGTGTGTGTGTGTGTGTGTGTGTGTGTGTGTGTGTGTGTGTGCGGGCCAAAACTAGGACTTGCTCCATCCATCATAACCCAGAAACCGAGAACATTATTACACTCGCAGCCCTGACAGCCATATTCTACATTGTGACCAGTTTGGAGCTGGTCATCTTGTTGGTTGTCAGGGTGAATTGTTGAAACACATGCTGAAGTTCCTCCAAACTGGGTCAGCGAACCAGTGAATCACCGCGCTGCTATCTCATACCCCCACCCACATCCTCCGCCTTGTTTCTGACTCCGTGAAGAAATAGCCTGAATACCTTTCTCCTTCTGCCGGGTTCTCTTGATGTATTCACAGAGCATCTGTCCCAGGAATATCGTCAATTTCTTACTCGAAATATTTGTGCAAATTTGCCGATCTGGGTAACGGCTGCTAAATGCATCAAATCTCATGTTCCTAATAGTATGACTGGATGGGTACGCTTCTGAGGGTTTTCTCACGGGGGTCACAGTGCCGATCCCTGAGCGTGTTCCAGAGAAAGCTCAAATAAACCTGAATCAAAGTCAATCACTCCCCGTCTCTCGCTACAATACGAATTGCCCGCGGTGTGTGTTCCACATAACCCAATCACCACATAATCGCAACAATTAGATGCACACTAAACTGTGGTTTGCATTAAAGTCCACTCACTGCCGTGGGTTGTTGTGGTATCGGGGCCTTCTGTGCCCACACATAACTGAATTCCCCCTTTCGATCCCGCTCCCATTTCAATTAGCTGCGGAGCGACTTCCCTCAGGTAGAATAAACTAGTGGACCCTCAACAATACAAGCAAGTAATAGTAATGATGATGCAGGCCGATGGTCCCCGAGCGCCGCGACAGTGATTAAGCATGCACGGCTATCAAAAGTGACGTACATAAGTGTTAGATGAAAGTAATTGATTATAGGAATTAGCATTGACAATGTGCAGCCCAGAGGACAGGGATGAGGTTTTAATTAATTTACTCGATTGTTTTGACGCCGAGTTCTTCGTAAATGGCTTATTTGAATCTTTGCTATGTACTTTTCTTTCTTAAGCCATTCTTACAAACTTGAAAAGGTATTCATGTTGAAAATAGACATGCATTACAGGAACATGACAACCGCTTTGTATGATGTATTTATATTTTTATCTTTAGTGGAAATTTACACTATATCGCCTCTTTTTATAATGCGTCTTGCAATATTATTCCAAAAACTATGACAGGCCGATCAATGAGCCGAGCCGCTGCAGAGGGTGACACGTTTCTTTGTTCCTGTGAACGTGGGCGCTGTAGTTTAACTTCAACCCCACATGTACCGTCTTGGTGGCCTGAATTACTCACATCACACCACATGTGTATTAATCCACAGTTGACAATAGACCCTCCCAGAAGCAGGATGTACTCCTTGTTTGAGTATCGTATTAAAAAGTGTCCAGCAATTCTGTGAATGTGTTTACCGTTAGCCATGTTCAAGGTTCATGTGAAATGTAAGCAGTAATTTCCCTCAATAGCATCGAGACTGCCAACAATCCATTTATGCAATGCCTCACATTTTGGGGATTACAATTTTACATCACAACAACATTCTCACTATAGACTAAATTACCAAGTGTTTATTAAACAGGTAATGCAGATTAGGATGAACAAGTTTTTTCCGAAACCTCCTTTTCCTCTTCATTTGGTTTGTTGACAATATTGAAGACAGAGAACACAGCAAGCTTTATCTTTTTAATAGAGCTTTGAGAAGGTTTGGCAGGTTAAGCGGGAAGAGGACGGGTGAAGCAGAACAAGAACAAGAACAAGAACAAGAACAAGAACAAGAACAAGAACAAGAACAAGAACAAGAACAAGAAGAGGCTGTCAGGGCTGCTAATTACGTCTGCTCAGGGTTTTAAACGGCAGGTCCTGCAGGTTGAAAAGCAGCTTCACTCTGGAGGCTGTTGGGACAGTCAGGTCGGGTTGGATGATGGATGAACCGGCAAATGGCCTACGGTGGTCCGTTAAAGAAAGCTCATCAGCAGCTCGTACTCTACAGACTCAATAGCTTGTGGGGACGGACAGTCGTCTCCAACATTCGTCGCCATGAGAACTAACATGTCAATAAACTGCTGCTGCTTTTTACATTTTTTATGATGAAGCCAATTCGACAATTTTCATTGACTAGAACAAATTGAGGCAATTAATCAATGCAAACTGACTGGGGATTAGTCATCATCATATATTGCTTTGTCATCGTCAGAAGCATCCAATCAGATAGATGGTTCTCTAATCTTTTTTTGATTCAGTGTGAAAGGAAAATACTTTCTCTTTACAGCTTTGAGCCAACTGTGTTCATCCATATTTGCATAGTTCTACATGGATGGGTATAACACTGTCACCGCAAAGGCCACGGGCTTATTATAGTGAATGAATTGCGGGGAGGTTAAGAAGAAACCATACAGATGGCCACTGCAGAGCCTGCTGGCCTGGAGCAACACCTGTAGCAGTATGATTGATTGAGAAAGAGGGTGCTAGGAGACAGGAGGTCGCTCTATAAATCAATAGTAAATAATAGCTAAAACATATTTCCATATGGGCTAAATCTGTCCGTGTCTCTACACTAATGCTGCATTTGGATGTCTTTAAATGTGCAGGTCATAATGGGTTATTATTGCAGCATGCTTTATTGTGCAGGTGTAAGTCTTTTGTCATGTTAATAGACCTCATATCGCTAATAGGGGCGGCAGGGTACTTAAGTACTAGGGGAGAGACAGACATCCGTCACTGCATATTGACCCCTTCAGATTTCTGTATCAGATTTTGTGGGCTGGAGGACATTTTGCAACGTTAAACTCAAATATCTCAAAATGCTCCTTGTAAGATCAGACTGAAAGCACCTCTCTGCGTGGATAAAAAATAAAACCTATTAAATACTTAGGAAGCGTTTGTCTGTGTGCAAAAAGTTTTCCATGAGATGTGATACTTTGTCATTCCTGTCATTACCTAACAAGTGTAACATAAGCTAGTCCTATCACGCTTGTGTACTCGATAGCATTCGTGAATATTCTATCCTGAGGCAAAACAAAGTTAAAGTCACAGCGAGCGAATGCAACGGCTAATCCCCCGTTTCTAATCCCAGCCCGAAGAGAGCATCAAAATGTTGACAAACCAATGGTCTGGTGAGAGAACTGCTTGGAAGAAAATGTGCATTTGCTCAACGTGGTATTGACTGATGTGATGTGAGGTGGTTGCGAGCAGGATAATCCAACAGGCTCCATGCACGCGGACGGCCAGTGCAGGTTTTGTGTCGCTGTCATGTTCTCCCGTGATGTCCCCCCGCTCCCCTGCACTCACTGGCCAGATACACCAACAGCTGCCTCCACCGAGACAAACATAATTAGATGATTGTGATAATGTGGCAAGGAACGGCGTTCACTCAGTGCGTTTACATAATGCTATAATTTGAATCTTGCTTTAGTCGGACTATGCTATCTTTTGGGGGATCTGCTATTATCCCAATATACATGGCAGTGAGTAATTTGAATCATTGGCCGAAAGCATGTCACCTCGGATACGACAGGTGGCGCTGTTTTCATTACAACTCGTGGTGATACAGACATTTCCGCTTGTGTGCGCATGGGCAAAGACGCAAAGTCCGGTTCCTAATCCAATTCACAGTTACATGATGCGATAGTCGGATTATCAACCGGATCGGATCGAGTTATCCAGGGGTCTTAATCAGATCGTAGTCGGACCGCACAGTCGAACAAAGGTGTTTACATGAAACGGATAATTAGACTTCAGTCCGACTAAGCCAGTTATTTGAATGCATGTAAACACGGTCAATGAGAGAGAAGAAGGATTTGTCATGTGTTGTACACAAAATGCAGTTGAAAGAAAAGAAGAAAAAGAAACACAAAAATACATCGAAAGACACTGGACACTGATGCTGTAAAATAAAGTATGTTTGCATAAACAGTATGTTAGTATAAACCATAAGAAGCCTTTTTAAAGACACACATAATGATGCTATTTAAATGAAGGGAACACAAAAGGTTAAAATAAGAGCTGAGGGAGCATTTAGTCAGCAGTAAACAAGTCATTAGTCATTCCACCTCCTCACAGGATCCACTGAAAAGAATGTTTCTTTATATTACAGTTGTGAGAATATCAACATTTATACACCACGTACACTTTTAGTTTCCACGGTTGAAAGGTTTGTGGCAGAGCTGCTCCACTCCGTCTCTCTGCAGACATTCCCTCTGGTTTGAAGTGAAAGAACGTTGCTCCTTGTAGATTACTAAATGTTTTGTTTTTCTCAAAAGTGAGCAGTCAGAACAAATGAATCAAATAAATTATAAATTTAAAAAAACTGTCTGTTCCTTTGAGGGTCCCCATAGAGACCTCACGCAAATTGAGAACAGGTTGCCAATTATTGGAGAATATGATGAGGAAAATATGTGTAAGAAAAGCGATAGATGTAGATTTATAAAACAGTTACAAACGACTGATAAACAAGCTGCCAGGCAGTTTATCTCGGGGTCATCTACAGGGAGAGCGATGGTCCGTGGGGGCGATTTTCCATTCAGGAAAGCCCATCTTCATTTCTCGACCAAACTAATGGCCGAGGCAAGTGTTTGAGGAGGAGCAGGAACACCATTAACATATGAATGTGCTATGTTTACCATCTGGGATAACTGATGGCTGCGACATCTAAAACTTAAAATGTTTCCAGAAAAAAGCTGGTACTCTTTGATGCATCGATCATTGCTGGACTGATAATTCACTAATCACAGGCAGCAGCTCGACTCCATCAAACAAGGTGGTATATAAACATTTTATTTTGACACTCAATAAAAACCTTTCTTTACTAAAAGTCATTAACTATTGCTTTACTTCTTACTTTTAGTCGTGATTAAATTGAGATAAAAGGTAATTATTAACAGACATGGTATAATGTAATTAAGGAGATCAGTACATACAAAGAAATATATATAATATTATTTAAATGACAGTCTCTCATACATACGGAAATATGAATGTTTCATATTAATAATAATAATATTCATGATAATAATAATCAATAACACTTCTTCTTATTGTTATTATTATTATTAGAAGTGTGTCTGATGGTATTAAAATAATGGAGGCTTTACCTGACTGGCAATGAAGTTGAGAGGAGAGCCAGGGGCCACTGGGCCTGATGGGGGCTGTAAACCCAAAGGTGCGTGGACTTTGGAGGCTGAACGATGGAGTGTGCATGGACCGCGCCCTCCCTCTTGTTCTCCAACATGCTCTCAGCCCTCTGTCTCTATCCCACGGCCCCTAAACAGCATCAAGCGAGCCCCACTGTGTTTTGCTCCTCTGCTATAGATCCACTCGCCCTCATGTGGCGCATCAGAGCGCTCCAGCGAGCTCACAGAGGGGTCTGTGAGCCTGACTGGCTGGCAGGAGAGATGTCAATCCCCCAGAACACTTTTTTTGTTGTAATATTGCCAACATTCTGAATCTAAATAGTTGATTTCTCACCTCATAATGTACCATAAATGAGTTTAATGATGAAAAAATATTCTTTTTTTTTTAACATACAAAAGCATTTCTTCTCAAGGTAACCATTGCATTGTTCCCATTAATCTTATTTTAGGGAAAACAAGTTTGATCTTTATTTTGCCTATTGTGATGAAACAATTACACCATTCACTGTTTGCGTGCACTTAATCTACCTATTATGGACTTTCTGCAGTAATCTGATGTAAATGAGAAACCTGGCTTTCTTAAACCTACAATCCACCCTCACAGGCCGTGTTCATTATCATGCCTGATTAGACCTGGAGAAGTGTGCAGGTTTGCACAGAATGAAATCTGTCTGATCGACGCATTAGCTTTGTGGCACCTGTTTGGGTTGAATGTCATCACCGAGATCATTCCATGCAGTTTGTTGAGCTCGGATCATTCTCCAGCTAACGTCAGCCTGAACCGGAGTCTAATAGGCTGGCAACGTGAAAACACCCGAGAACCCCACGCCTCTATTTCTGCTGGAAAAAAATTGCTCTCTTGATCATGTGTACACTTCACTGGAGTCCCAACAGGGTTTTCTTTTTCTTATTTATTTCTTCTTATGTACAGGACAAAGTCTTATGAAAAGGAAGGAAGGGACAGTAATGTGGTGGGATACAAATACTTACTTGTAAGCAGTGGGTTCTCACATAAGAACTAATCAAAGTCAGAGACTCAAACTTAAACCAATCAATCAAAAATGAGTCAGTTTGTAGGGCTGAACAGAAGAGCGTTTGTAATATCCAGACGCGTGCACACTGTACGGGAAGAACTGTGCTGTCACACCACACAGCCTGTCCTCTCGCCGCACCGCCGCTCCAAATGTTCCGAGGAAAAGGCTGCAGACTCGTTTCACAAATTCACTTACAATGAGACAGCCCGACTCGAAGAGATTGTAAAAGGATGGAGGAGGAATCTGATTACTGACCAGCTGAATGTAAAGAAACCAGCTAACTACAGTGCATGTATATTCATCTGATTTCTTCTAATAACCTGGTTTCCAGCGTGTAGCAATAATAATAATTGTTCTGTCTAAATTGGTTAATTCAGTCCTCTTTGCTCCAATCATGTGTTTATTGTCACACACACACTTTAAATAACAATAATAATGATGATGATATTAATAACAATACTTAATTGTTATTCCATCAGTCTGGTTCACACTATGTCAAGTCAACTTGGCAGCAGGCACAAATTAATTAGCAATCATCTTAATTAATCCAAATTAGCTGCCCCTGTGCCAACTCCTGGTGTTGATATCCAAACAGCAGCGTGGGGACGTCAAACATGAACAATCAGTCTGCTGGTGGTTTTGTTTGACGCGTATCTTTGTTCCCTGGGTCCTCTGATCCGCGGCTCAATATCCTCCTCTCAAAGGGCTTCATGCTCTTAGCGATGCTTCCTGCCCCCCTCGGTTCATTGTGGTTCAATGTGTTTCCCCGGGTCAGTTCTGTTACAATCACCCCGCTCCAGTTTATGTCACAGGGAGTAAGCTGTTGTTATACTCCATGAAACCGACCACGGCAAATTTGCGGACATTGAAAAACACCACAGTGGAGGAATGGATTTTGAGCATTTATCTTCCATAAATCTGTCTCCCTTCTTTCTTTCGTCCTGAGGACTTAAACATGCCAATCTCCTCCAAACAGGACCCTGCGAACATAGATAGATAGATAGATAGATAGATAGATAGATAGATAGATAGATAGATAGATAGATAGATACTTTATTAATCCCCAAGGGGAAATTTGTTGTTACAGTAGCACCAATAAACTAAACACAATAATAAAATATACAAATAAGAAACAGAAACAGTGACTGTACTCAAAGTTATATATAAAATACAAATAAAATAAAATATATATATATATATATATATATATATATATATATATATATATATATATATATATGTATATATTAATATACACAACATATGTGCACATACGCAAATACAATACTGGTGACAATGACTGCAGTGTAAAATTAAATTAAATATAGACAGAGTGTGCAAAATGCAAAGTGTGTGTATGTGTGAAGTGCAATGATCTCGCTATGTTCACCAACTGTGTTGAACCAACTACTCATTATCCTCAGATGTGTCACATGATACAAGTAGATGGCCTCTCTGTCTTTTAAAGCTTTCAAGCTCGCAGAGTGACAAACTGCTACCGACGGACCCGGGCTGCCTTGGTGCATCTAAGAGATGATAAACAGGTGGCAACTCCTACTGCATGTGAGAGGAAGTATATGTGGCGGCGTGTGAACATTACAACTACTCGTTAAACGACTGCAGCTCTCAACTGCAAATCCTCTTGTAATAGAGTTTGGTTAAATAATGGGGTGTACGTAAAACTCTAGTACAGGAAAAACACGCACTGAAATTGCATCGAGAAGAGGGCAAAACCATTGGACTCTATTAGCACTTTAAAAAATGCTTTTAGAGGCACCGTTTTTTGGAATCTGGAGCAATACTAAATAGTTATGAGTGCCCTTTTTGCTGCGTTGCACGTTAGAAGTTTGCAGCTCACTCTATTTCCAAAAGGGCTTCTGGTAACCCAACTACAAGCCTTATTGACTGAATTACCCAACCACAAAACGTCTGCATTGGCGCTTACTTGATCAAATTATCTCATTAATATTGAACTGCAACAGCACCTCCAGGCCCTAAACATCTCATCATACGACCGGGCTGCATTTTAGCTTCACAAATTACTCTGTGATTGGACAAAACATGCTGACATGCATTTTCCTTTTATGAGGAGGGGGTGGGGGGTAGCATTAGTGGTTTGGTATAGCCATAGGGGGAGAGGGATTGGTTATTTGCAATAATTACATTACCAAAGTGATACTGGCTGACTTAAAATGGAATAAACATGAGTGCTTAATGGACCCCTGCATTATGCTTCCCATCCCCCTTGCATTGTTCTTAAGAAATTGGGCTTCTGAGAATGTATAATTACCTGTTTTATTCTTGGCCTAGCTTATGAAAGATTCACGTTAGGTTTAAGGCAGGCTTGTGCCTGTGTTGTTGCAGAAGTGCTTTTGTATGCCAATATCTGGGTTACTTATCACAGACACGGACGTCTCTCCTTGACGTACTCGCGGCTACTTTGTCAACTGTGCTCCGACATGTTGGCCGAGTGCAGCCCAGAGGAGGCCTCTTAAGAGGAGATCGAAGGGACCAAATGTCAGAGAGTAAGCGGCGCGGAAAAACATGGGCTTATGATAATAGTCTACGGAATAATGGTTCGCTGGCCCTCTGCCTTTTAATATCAGTTTGCATTTGAATTATATTATTGATTTATTTCTATTTTCTTTGTGCAGAAGCGGCCTGACAATCCGCCTGTGGCCGACAAGGAAGTGAGCGAGGAGACGGAGGCAGAAAAAGGCGAAGGGCCGGAGGGAGACGAAGAGGAACAGGCAGACGGAGACAAATAGAGGGGAGGGCGGGATAAAGGAAGAGGCAGAAGCATGAGTGAGGGGATACTTGCAGAAATAGAATGACTCCCCAATCAATTGGGCGCCGGTAGCCCTGCTGCAGGACTGCAGGAGATTCCTCAGCGGGAACACATAAAGGAAAGGTCGTAATAGGCCGATACATTAGATAAATGGCATTTACTGCTATGGAAACGACTCCGACCTGGCTGGAGGTTGCCCACCGTGCTGGCAGCAAGATTTTATTTATAGTCCTCTGCCGCATCTCATTGTGCAATTTCCCTGCCAACCTACCATCACACACACACACATACACACACACACACACACACACACACACACACACACACACACACACACGCACACACACACACACACACAAACACACACCACTGCCTTCTCCTCCTCTTCCGCCTTGTCTTCTTTATCCTTCTTCACCTCCCTCATACTCAGTGAGCTGGCACCCTGCCACCCATGTGTCCCTCCTCTGATACAATCGGGCTTCCTGGCATCACCGATGTTCAATGACGGTGTTGTTGGAGACTCACCACTTCCGGTCAGCGCAAGAAGGGCCATGCCTTGCCCAGTGCGGCGCCAGGGGGCACCACAGGGGAGGAGCAGTCGTGAGGGGCGAAGATCAAACAAGTCAAGGTTCTGTGAAGCATTACCGCACATTTCAGCTTTCTCATACCAACTATGCCTTGGCCCGGTTGAGACTCCGCCCACTCCTCCTCTCTACCTCCCTCTGCCTGATGGATAGTGGAGGTCTCGATCGTGGTTCATGCCTACTACCAACTATTATACACTCGGTCATATTCATTGATTGTGTTGTTCCTGTGTTTTTTAATTTGTGCATGTGTAATGATCCCTTCTGTACACATGACATCTATTGCACCTGTCCATCCTGGAGAGGGATCCTCCTCTGTTGCTCTCCTGAAGGTTTCTTCCATTTTTTCTGAAGGGTTATTTGGGAGTTTTTCCTGGTCCGATGTGAGGTTTTGGGTCAGGGATGTCTATGTGTACAGACTGTAAAGCACTCCGTAACAAATTTGTAATTTATGAAAATGGGCTATACAAATAAACTGAATTGAATTAATACATAAGATGAGTGTACACAAAATAATAATGTGGAATGTGGAGGCTATCGGTTCGAGTTACAAACCCGCCTGACTGAATTCTGTTCCAGCACATTCTCTGTATTACAGCCAATTCAACTGTTTTAGGCCGGTCTTACGTAAACCTCCTTTTCATACTGGTAACTACCGGCCCAGCACCAAACCACCCGTCAAGGTTGGCAACCAGCTGGTGAACGAATGGAGCATTTAGCCACTGAAGAGCCAAATGCTACCCTCAGGATTTGGTGGAGACCAAAAACAGACAAGCAAGTGATTCTTGTTAGCTGGAGGTTTATATGAACAGCCGTTTGCCATCACCTTCACAATGTCAACATTATGTTAGGTGATCATATTTCGTGGTTGTGTTTACAGCTTGTCGCAATGCCCCAAAGTGGCCACAAAGAGCGTTTACTGCCGGTCTTATTGAGATTATCATTTGCAAACATAGCAAGCAAATCAACGGTGCTGCTGATACAACATTTCCAGAGCTCTTGCACTTCAGTGCGTTATCTGCCGCAGTCAAACCTATTCAGCTATAATGAAGGTCTTCTTTTTTTCTTGCTGGAATAGGTCCCAATAAAAGAAAAGTGTGCTTCTGCTTCCAATGCCGAGGCGCTAAGGTAACATTTATAAACTCAAATTATCTCACATCTCTCAATGAACCTTTGCATCCTCCATCATAACGCAATTATTACAACCCCATAATGGCAGGCATTTTAATTGGTTCCCGATAAGTAAAGTGCATATTTAAATTGAATTGTGATGATTTAGGATTAGAGTTGTGAGTCAAGCCTCATTGCGCTGACGTCAGTCGGGCCTGTGTGAGGACGGGTTTTAACAGTGAGATGGTTTAGTGATGGCCTCACAGTCCGACTGATGGACTTAAATGGCACTGTGAAAATGAAACAACACAAAAGTTAGACCGCCGCTGGCTTCTGGAGAAATGGATGATGTGGTACAGAGCCAACAGGTGACTGATCTGATGGTGATTATTGTCCCAGAGAGATGATTGGAGAAAAGAGGGCGTGCATGCTCACACTGTCATTTATTATTTCCGTAGCGTACTCTTGACGCGGCGCCCAAAATCAATAATACTAAGATATTATCTTGTAGAATAAAGATGCTCCTCTGTCTGTTTCCACGGTTCCCGTTCATCCTGATGCCCTCATTTCAGCTTCACTGAAACCTAAATAGATTTCAGAATCTATTGTGTATAGAAACACCTCCTCGTCTCTCCTCCACACACTTTATTTCCCCTCGGCGGATGAATAATTAATTCCTTATTCAAAGGAAAAGGGCAGGCATAATCACAATATTGTCTGAACAAGTGCTTATAATCCACAGATCATTGTCACGTCCATGTCCCCCAGGGGAGCAATTCCAACACAATTTACAGAGCATGAATTAGACTGTCAGAACGAGGCCAGAGCTCCTGCCTCCCCAACGCAACAACTCTGGTCAACTAATGCACAGGGGAAGAAAAGACATCGGAGAAGGCTTTACATGCAGGTAATGGCTCTTAGCAACGCCTATTCATTACACAGAGTCTGAACAACAGCGCTGGACGTAATGCATCTGCTTTACACATCCTCCATTATTTATGAGTTTAGAAGCGCTTATAGTCAGAATGGGTTGAAAGCTATTAAAATGATTGTTGAGGGACTAGTTTTTTACTCAGAGCATCCGTTGCAATGGTGAGATTCTGAAGGGAGAGACTTTAGTAAAAGCTACGATAACTGCGTTTTTCACAGTAACAAAGCAATAAATAAATGATTTTTATATTCTCATATTTTCTGTGCCTCTCTGTCGCGCAGTGGACTTTTTTATGTGTAAGCACAGGCCCACATCTTCCTGTTATACCTTCAGGTATTCTCAAACCACTTAGCACGGTGTGGCGTTCAACTGTGTCTGAAGATGAGTGTTTTAAAGCTTTTTAGCCACACTCAAAAGAGTGTCAAAGTGTGTGTGTGTGTGTGTGTGTGTGTGTGTGTGTGTGTGTGTGTGGAAGGGGAAAGAAGAGAATACACAATAATCATTCCAAATGTAGGATAATAGCTCACACTTTAGGACAATATTTCCTCTGAGGCTATTGAAATATATAAATAAAAAAGAGCACTCGGGAGAGAATTCAAAACCTGCTTTCTTTCTTATTTTCTCACACCTGGTCGAGGCTGCGAGAATTGGCTGTTCTGGAAAGGGGAACAGAAAATGTCAGATGCAACCTCCTGATTTCTGCTTGTCGGTCGGTCAAGCATTTGGTCAACACAAGCTCAGAAAATGTCAAGGTTTTGTTTACACGTCTATTTTCGTCCTCACAGCAACCCATCCAGTGTTAGTTTAGTGGTGGCGCCGTGCGACTGGAGTGTGGTTTATTTATTGCCTGATCTGACGGTTTTATCCACGCCTCAAAAATCATAAAAGTGCCGTTAATTTGTGAAAATATCTTGCTCAACAAAACATCAAAGTATCACAACACAGAGCTTATTCTCTGCAATAATCCAAATTCAAACAACAAATCCTGGGAAACTTACTTGGTCTATACAAATCTGTTATCCCATCAACACTTTATTACAAAGCCCATTTCTACTCCTAATATACTTATGGTAGCAGTCATGTTTCCTGCTTGCTGTCCCGTGCAAAATTGGCCTCAACAGTTATAGTTTATGTCAAATCTGAGATTTATTTCTCGATACTTTTTATATGATAAGACTTCCGAACAGTTTTTCAATTTTTTTTGCTCAGGATTTTTTCGGACAGGCCTGAAATCATGTCTGAATCACACTGCCCCAAACAATAAATACCCATGTAGCCACGTAGCATCAGTGGTTCCGCTGCTCAGTCTGCAGTTACGTCACTGCAGCCTACGGTTGGCTAACAGTGCCGTCCAGGTCCCGGTGGGCCTCCACATTGGTGGAATGGGGGTGGACCTTGTCGGCCTCTTTTCTTGTCCTCTCTTTGCTGCCGGCTTACTTTATATACTCGCTCAATTTTTTTTTTTTTATCTTTCAATTTCGTCTGGTTGGTTAATACCACATCTTTCTCACTACATTCCACAATGGAGGACAGCGCTGTGTGTATGAAATATAATTGAATAAATATGAAAGGTTTGGCATTTTTCTCTTTACTCTTTCCCAAGATGGCGCCACGGACAGCAGCCTCGGTGTGTTGGTGCGCGATGTTTTGTCTTGTTTTGTTAGTTAATTCAGTTTTATGCTCAACAACCAGGAGATCTTTCACCAGAGAGATGCTCATGAACATCAGGGTCATAACCAATGTTCCCTCTAAGCTGCACGCCTGTGCAATCGCGCACTGCTCGCGCATTCTCAGCGCACAAGAAATCTATGCTGCGCATAAAATAAAATTCACCATAAACGTATTAATTAATATCTAATATCAGACCTAATCTGATCTAATTAATTAGACCAATAATGTGTTTTTTTTTGTACCTTTTTTTATGTAACACAGTGAGTGACAGCCTGACAGGTGTCCAGCCAATAGTACGATCCGGTTTACTTACGCAGCCAATCATAGCACTGATAGCGCTTCACGTGAGCCCTGCCCGTACGCACCGGCAGGTTAGCTAGCTAACAACAATGCGGCGGAGCTAGGAGACGCAACTCCTTATCATGGCGAAGCGAGCGGGCAGCGCCGGAGACCCGTCCACTCAACAAGCCAAAGTCAAACAGAAAGGTGGTTCTGTTTGGGTGGAATGGCTGTCGGAGTACGTGCTGATGGAAGAACACGCGGTGAAACTGGGGGAAATGTTTTTTTTTCGAGTGAGAAAGGTTGACTGCTAAACATGCAGCGACGCCAAGGTATGAGGGGCCGTTGAGGCCATAACTAGTGAAACGCTCTCACACTCACTACTGAAACACTCTCACACTCACTACTGAAACTCTCACACATACTAGTGAAACACTCTCACACTCACTACTGAAACACTCTCACACATACTAGTGAAACACTCTCACACTCACTAGTGAAACACTTACACATACATACATACTCTGTAAACCTATGCACGCTCATATATAAAACACTATTGAACACTTATACATTCATAACTGAATCTCTTGCATATGATTACAAAGATATAAAAAGTTTAGATACATGTGCAAGTGTTTCACGTATATATGTATACATGTTTCAAATGTGTATGTATACGTTTTTCAGTTATATGTATGTATGCTCTTACATGAGGATGTGCAAGCGTCTCACATGTATTCATGCAAGTCATTTCAGTAGTGACTGTGAGAGCGTTTCAATAGTGACTGTGAGAGCGTTTCAGTAGTGACTGTGAGAGCGTTTCAGTAGTATGTATGAATGAATCTCACTAGCATACGGAAGGTACTTCGGTTAAACCGGAAAGCGGAAGCAAAGAGTGCAGGCGCCAGCGGATAATAGGCTTCTGTGATTTGCCAATGCGGTTGTCTGTCAACATTTTGGGGGAAAAAACAACCAATGAACACTCAATAAGTCACGAGGACCTGCCCACCTCACAGGTGAATCTCATTAGCAATCTGTCAGTCAGAGAAGCCAGAGAACACGGCGCGAACGGACTTCACAACAAGGAAGCAGCTGCAGCGACTTTGGCGAGCAGCGCGGACGAGGAGGAACACGCAGCCAGGTAAGTGTCTTTACTAAACTTTACGTGTCCGTTACGTATCTGTTATGTTCCGTTTTACCGTGTCTGTTACGTGTCCCGTCACGGTGTCTGTTACGTGTGCACGGTGCTGACTAGTATTTTGACTTCTCCAGCGCCTGCAGCGCAGCCCCACCCGCAGCCCCACATGGAGCACCCCACCTGCAGCTCTACCTGCCCGGCCAGCAAAGACGTCTCGTGCCCCGGAGGACCATGATACGATGACATGATAGTGAAGCCATATAGTAAATTTTCTGTATCAATATTTGTGTTGTGTTTCCTTTTCTATTTCTCAACATTAATATTTTGTAGAAGATGTTAGTTTTTTTTTTTACTGTATAATACATATTTATTTAAAAATAAATAATTGTAATGGTCATTTTTTTTTATTTATTTGCACACACCCCATGAAACTTTATCTGCAATATCAAGTCATTTCTCAGTCCCATCTTTGTCATATTGGAGAATAGCGAGACGGACCACATCATTTTTACTCAAAAAACGATAATACAAAATTGGGTATTTGACATTTATTTATATGTATCTAGCATTGTATTCAGATATTTCACTGCTTTTGTGAAACTATGACCTTTGGTAAAACAATGTCAAACACCAAAACAGTTTGTCCACTTGAGTAAAAGTCTGTTTTCAGAAGCGTTATGAAGTTTTTCTTAAATCAAACTTACATTTTCAGCTTTAGGGCCATATTTTTTTCTTTCCACTTGTACCTGAGGACACTTATGCCTCATTATATGGAGAGGTGAGATTGTTCTGGAATTTTTGATGTATAACACATGGGTATGTGTTGTATGCAAAAGTCTTTTAAAGGTGAATTAAAAATTCTTTGTAAAATCGAGAAAATGACCCCAGACTCCAGAGGGTTAACCGAAGTACCTTCCGTATGCTAGTGAGATTCATTCATAAATACTACTGAAACGCTCTCACAGTCACTACTGAAATGACTTGCATGAATACATGTGAGACGCTTGCACATCCTCATGTAAGAGCATATATATAACTGAAAAACGTATACATACACATTTGAAACATGTATACATATATATGTGAAACACTTGCACATGTATCTAAACTTTTTATATCTTTGTAATCATATACAAGAGATTCAGTTATGAATGTATAAGTGTTCAATAGTGTTTTATATATGAGCGTGCGTAGGTTTACAGAGTATGTATGTATGTATGTGTAAGTGTTTCAGTAGTGAGTGTGAGTGCTTCACTAGTATGTGTGAGAGTGTTTGACTAGTATGTGTGAGAGTGTCTCAGTAGTGAGTGTGAGCGTTTCACTAGTATGTGTGAGAGCATTTCACTAGTATGTGTGAGAGTGTCTCAGTGAGTGTGAGAGCGTTTCACTAGTATGTGTGAGAGCATTTCACTAGTATGTGTGAGAATGAGAGCGTTTCATTAGTATGTGTGAGAGTGTCTCAGTTGTGAGCGTGAGAGCATTTCACTAGTAAGTGTGAGAGTGAGAGCGTTTCATTAGTATGTGTGAGAGTGTCTCAGTAGTGAGCGTGAGAGCATTTCACTAGTATGTGTGAGAGTGAGAGAGTTTCATTAGTATGTGTGAGTGTCTCAGTAGTGAGCGTGAGAGCATTTCACTAGTATGTGTGAGAGTGAGAGAGTTTCATTAGTATGTGTGAGAGTGAGACCGTTTCACTAGTATGTGTGAGAGTGTCTCAGTAGTGAGTGTGAGAGTGTTTCACTAGTTATGGCCTAAACGGCCCCTCATACCAAAGTAGCAAATGAGCTTTCAGCTCTAAAAATGTGGACTGAGTGGAAGTCGGACGACCTCGAGCGTCACGTTCAGCAGAACAGTCATCTGAAAGCTGTTGGAATCGTACGAAGACTAGATGTGGGACAGGGGGTCGGTTCATTACTGCGGGAGAGCGAGAACACCGAGAGAAAAGCAACAAGCTGTCAATCAAAACACAATCTGACTCCAAGCAAGTTAAAGTTCTCATTGACAATAACAGCATCCAGAAATCGTCTTGCAGTGGCACATTTGGACCAGCTGAAGCGCATAAAGTCAAAGCGAGAAGCAGAAGAAGCCATCAACCTGGACAAAGTGTACAACCATTGGAGAAGTGAGAAGGACAGACGTGAAAAATAAGGTAAAATTAATGTCAACATTTTTGCATATTCTAGTGACATGCTGTTACTACTAGATAATGTATGGGTAGTGGACATGCTAATAAAAAAAATCGGTATAATTAGATATTTTATAGACAGTTACAGGAATTCACACTGTATCACAAGCTACAGCACATGTCATTGAGCAACATGTGAAGGTTTTAATGTGAACAAAATATTATGTCTGAAAGGTGCATATGTCTCATTTCTTCCAGAACAGGACCCTCAGCCAGGCCACACCTGGACTCTTCCCATGGCCAAACCTGGACTCTTCCCATGGCCACAGCAGGACTCTCAAATATAACATAACATACGATACATCTCATGAACAACACGATTTTTGTCTTTTTCATTTTAAGTGGGCCAAATTGCTTATATTAAAAGTAAACTAATGAAAATTGCTGCTGTAGTTTCATTCTTTTAGTAAGTGATGTAACTTGCTATGATGAAGGTGTGATACAGGTGTTTGGCCACAGCGTGCACATTTGATGCTGCTCACAGTGGTCCTCAGTGTGCTTGGGGAGCTTGTGTCTACACTAAGACGCATAAAAAAAATCGAGGGAACATTGGTCATAACCCCTGAGAACTTATTACCGACTTTTATCGTTCCATCTGTTGACTTTTTGGACATCCTGGTCAAAGGTGCCCTCACCTTTGTTCACACAGTGAGGCGACGGAGGAGAGGTAAACGTACCGGCGCGCTAGTGCGACTCCGCCGGAGGGGACTTCGCACACCTCTGCCAGGAATATTCCTCTCCAACATGCGTTCACTGGGAAATAAGCTGGACGAGCTCCAGCTACTAGTTTGTAGGAACAGAGACTTCTCCTCATCTTCCATCCTTTGCTTCACGGAGACGTGGCTGTGTGACTCCATCCCGGACTCCGCGCTGCAGTTGGCTGGCTTCCAACTTTTCAGAGCGGACCAACACACGGAACTCTCCGGAAAGACGAAAGGTGGAGGTATCTGTTTCTACATTAACTGTGGCTGGTGCAAGGACGTGACAGTGATCCAGCAGCACTGTTCTCCTGATCTGGAATACTTTTTCATCAACTGCAAACCCTTCTACTCCCCCCGTGAGTTCGCCTCATTCATTCTGGTCGGTGTTTACATCCCACCGCAAGCTAACGTGCAAGAGGCGCAACGCTTGCTCGCCGGCCAGATACTGTGTGTGGAACGGACCAACCCGGACTCCCTAGTTATTGTCCTTGGTGACTTTAACAAGGGAAATCTCTCCCGCGAACTTCAAAAATATAAACAATTTATTAAATGCCCGACCAGAGAGGAGAACACCCTGGATCACTGCTACATCACAGTAAGCAGAGCCTACCACGCCGTCCCCCGCGCTGCACTGGGACTCTCGGACCACGTCATTGTCCACTTGATTCCTGCATACAGGCAGAAACTTAAACTCTGCAAACCTGTTGTCAGGACTTCAAAGCAGTGGACCAGTGAGGCTGTGGAGGATCTTCAGGCGTGCTTGGACTGCACAGACTGGGATGTGTTCAGGACTGCTTCAGACAGCTTGGACGAGTACACAGAGGCTGTGACTTCATATATCAGCCTCTGTGAGGACAGCTGTGTCCCATCACACACCAGGGTGAGTTACAACAATGACAAACCCTGGTTCACAGTGAAACTCAAAAATCTGAGGCTGGAGAAGGATGAGGCGTTCAGGAGTGGGAACAGAGACAGATACGTAGAGTTGAAATACAGGTTTAGGAAGGAGCTGAGAGACGCTAAACATGTGTATTCCAAGAAGCTTGAACACCAGTTCTCGGCCAATGACTCTGCCTCCGTCTGGAAAGGGCTTAGGCTGATTACCAACTGTAAGCCCAGAGCCCCCCACTCCACTAACGACTCACGCCTGGCCAACAGCTTGAATGAGTTCTACTGTTGCTTTGATGGACAATGCAACGGTCCTGACACCATCCCCCGTGACACCTCCCTCCACCCCCAGCCCATCAACTGCACTGCGCCTGCCTCCCCCCCCCACAGTGACGACTCTCTCTGTCCTTGAGGGAGACGTTAACAGACTCTTTAAGAGACGGAACCCCCGCAAAGCAGCCGGGCCAGACTCTGTCTCTCCATCGGTCCTGAAGCACTGTGCTGATCAGCTGTCTCCAGTGTTCACAGACATTTTTAACACCTCACTGGAGACATGCCACGTCCCAGCCTGCCTCAAGACCTCCACCATCATCCCCGTCCCCAAGAAACCCAAAGTCACTGGTCTCAATGACTACAGACCCGTCGCCCTGACCTCTGTGGTTATGAAGGTATTTGAGCGTCTGGTGCTGGTTCACCTCAAAGCCATCACTGACCCTCTCCTGGACCCCCTGCAGTTCGCCTACAGAGCCAACAGGTCTGTAGACGATGCAGTCAACAAGGCCCTCCACTTCATCCTCCAGCACCTGGACTCCTCAGGAACCTACGCCAGGATCCTGTTCGTGGACTTCAGCTCTGCGTTCAACACTATCATCCCATCCCTGCTGCAGGACAAGCTCTCCCAGCTGAACGTGCCCGACTCCACCTGCAGGTGGATCACAGACTTCCTGTCCGACAGGAGGCAGCACGTGAGGCTGGGGAATCACGTCTCTGACTCCAGGACTATCAGCACCGGTTCCCCTCAGGGCTGCGTTCTTTCCCCTCTGCTCTTTTCCCTGTACACGAACAGCTGCACCTCCAGTCACCAGTCTGTCAAGCTCCTCAAGTTCGCGGACGACACCACCCTCATTGGGCTCATCTCTGGGGGGGATGAGTCCGCTTACAGGTGGGAGATTGACCATCTGGTGACCTGGTGCGGGCAGAACAACCTGCAGCTAAACGCTCTGAAGACAGTGGAGATGGTCGTAGACTTCAGAAAGAACCCAGCCCCACCCGCCCCCATCACCCTGAGTGACGCCCCAGTCGATAAGGCAGAGTCCTTCCGCTTCCTGGGAACCATCATCTCCCAGAACCTCAAGTGGGAGCTGAACATCAGCTCCCTCATCAAAAGAGCCCAACAGAGGATGTTCTTTCTGCGGCAGCTGAAGAAGTTCCACCTGCCTCTGACGGTGATGGTGCAATTCTACAGCTGCATCATTTGTTAGGTGCTGGTGCGGAGACTGGACCCAAACGCAGAGTGACAACAGCTTGTTCTCAGCCAGAGCTCTTTATTCAAGAACAGGGTCAAGGAAACAGAATAACAAAAAATAGCAGGGGTCTCGGGGCCAAAGTCTCTTGCTACGAGGTCGGGAGGGAAGCTCAACCGAACACTCAAAAAAAGGTTAGTCGGCTCCCCACTAAGGTGACAACCGGGTCTATACTCAGAGTGGGGAAAACAGAAAGTACGGATTACAGAATTTATGACGGGAAGGAAAAACTCACGAGAGGATGAACACACGGACTGGTTACGGGTAGGACAACTAACGACCTGACAGTGAGTCAGAGCAGGACCGGGGTATTTAAGCCAGCTGGAGATGATCAGGTGAGATGTGCTCCAGCTGGCTCTTCTGGAGGGAGGCGTGGCAGTGGGCGGAGTACGGAGGAGGGAAACTGCGGGGTGAGACGAAAACAAAAACAAAAAGCACGAGGAGAGGAGGTAAGGGGACAACAGAGGAGAAACACAGCCGGGGCAGACAGAGATCCTAACATCATTGAGTCCATCCTCTCCTCCTGCATCACCATCTGGTACCCTGCTGCCACTGCCAGGGACCAAGGCAGACTGGTGACTGGCTGCAGTCTGCCATCCCTACAGGACCTGTTCGCCTCTAGGACCCTGAGGCGGGCAGGTAAGATTGTGGCCGATCCCTCCCACCCGGGTCACGACCTCTTCCATGTCCTTCCCTCCGGCAGGAGGTTGCGGTCCATCAGGACCAAAACCTCATGCCACGGCTCCAGCTTCTTCCCTGCTGCCGTTGGCCTGTTCAACAAGGCCCGCCTCATCCCGCCCCCACACCTCACGCCGGTGTTACGTTAACACGCACCACACGGCACACCGTTTATATTATAGCACATGCACTTTTGCACATTCATTTTTCACACTAATTTTTGCAATCCTGCCCTATTTTTGTTTGTACATATTGTGATTGTATTTTATATTCTACTTATTTTACTTACTGTACAGTATCTTTTGTGTTTTTATATCATGTTATGTAAGCACCTTACACCAAAGAAAAAAATCCAGGTAGGTGTAAACCTACTTGGCAATAAACCACAGTCTGATTCTGATTCTGATTTCAGAAATGGAAAACTCTCTTCCCAAATGCCGTGTTTCAATATTTCAATTACAGAGGAAACACATTCACACAGCTTTGGCATAATTCTATTCATCTATGTTTGAATGCGTAGATGTAACCTTACAACTAAATAATAAAATGGGCAGTTTGCCCATTACTCGCTCACATTCTCCAGCTGTTGGGCTTCTGAGAATTCTAGGTGAACAAAAACACGTTAGGGTCTTCCTGTAATACACAAACGTCTCCACTGAGCCAAACACCACAGACTCATGCCGGGTGGACAACTTGTCCATGTGATCTCGCCCGTCCAGTCAGTGCTGTAGTGTATTTGGACCGTGTTCACCGGTCAGCTGAACGGATTATATTGTATCATTAACCATGGCAATAGCTTCACTTGGTTGGTTGTTCCACCGCTTTGGTCCAGACTGAAATATATCAACAACAAATAGATATAATGTTATCTCCAAATTGTTGGTATCAATAGCAATATATATCACAACTGAAATATCTTGATCCATGTTGCACGGGGTGCAATTACAGTTTGTAGAGAGAATAGTTGCCCAATACCTTGAACTCTAATCACTCCCTTGACTTTTCATCTTGCATCAGGTCAACATTTTAAGTTGTCCAATACATCGGTTTATGACCAAATACTTGCAAAGCTAATCCTATTTTCAGCAGCATCCATTGTAGTTTGTTTAGAGTAGCACATGTCAGCGTGCCAACACGTTAGACCAGGTGTCGGCAACCTTTCCTCTCCAAAGAGCCATTTGGCCCTATTTTCCACCAAATTGGAGCCGCAAAAGCTATTTGATATCAAAGGTAATTAGGTTTTATATATAGTCATATTATGTATACAAAAACTAGAGTTTGTTGTATTAATGAAATTATAAAACCAGAAATAGACAATTGTTGTCATTGTATTGATATTTTACCAGTTGTAGAAAAATAAATACACTGGTCAATTAATCAGAAACTGCAATGCTCCTAGGATACTACGAATAGTTTAAATGCAATAACTTATTATTTTAATGTATTAAATATGGCCACGTAACCATTTGAAAAGAAATGCACATCTTCTGCTATGTTTACAGTGAGTGTCGTCACTTGGACAGAGAGCACTGAGGACGGAGGAGTTATGAAACGCTCCGGAGGTCGGACACGTTTTCACTAACGGACTCCTGAGCATCGCGCTGAGCCGCCACGGAGCCGGCAGCAGGAGTTCAGTTTGGAGACTTCGTGAAAGTAGATGTCTTTGCTCAGTTTGTGCAGCAGTTGAGAACTTGTTCCCTTGACTGCAGCTTCTCACACACACACACACACACACACACACAGAATGATAACAATAATAAAAAGCAATGAAAGTCAAGTGCGTCGCTATCTTTGTGTTTCCCGAGATACATGCGGGAGTAACGGAAGAGTGTAACGTTAACCTGTTATTTAAAAATAACAAAGCTGTTTTTTGCAAGACGAGATATGAGAGAAAAAAAAGCTTGTTTTTCTTGAAATAAAGATAATCAAGACATTTTATTGTTCCTTAATTTACTTCGCCAACGTGAACATTTACAAATGATCTAAATATGCTCATTTTCTCTGGATAACATGTCAATTTACTAATCTTCTTGAAATAACAAATATCATTTTATTACAGTAAGATAACGAGAACATTTCTGAGATAACAAGATATTTGGTTATCTTGTCATAATGGCATGAACAAACAATAGTAAGCAAACACGGCCTCCGTAAACAAACCCAATCCCTTTTCTTCAGGTCTCTGCATGGCGACTCCGCATGTACCGTGTAGTTTATTCCACTTCCTTGATGCACATATAGAAATCCAGTCCAACACACACGTTCATATACGATAACATGCAGAACTTCACACACTAACTCTGGCACAGATCTGGCATCTATTCTGTGTTCTCAGTACAGATGGGTAGTTAGGAGTGATTTAATGAAGTGTGTGTGTGTGTGTGTTAGAAGGGTGATAGTCGGGCTAATCGTCAGCCTGCTGATAAATCATGTGCTCTGTACCTCTCACTTCCACCTATACCGTCGCCTCTCAGCTTCCAGCTGATTGTGTTCATGTATGTATTATATACGGTGTTTAATATAATGTTGCACACATTCAACTTGTGTATTCGCACAGACGGAGATACCAGACAGAGATAATAACAAATCAGACATATTAAGGCAGATAAACATGCACAACATTAGAATTAATGTGTACATTTGCTGTGTGTGTGTGTGTGTGTGGATTTCATTTATGCCGAATATGCAAAACACTCAGCAGTTCCCTTTAGCCTAAATAGCAAAACCCACTTTCAGACTCAATGACTCAATAACGCTGCAAACAGCAACACATTAAATCGAATACTTTGATATTGGTAAGGCTTGGTTCATCATCACAGTAAGGCATTACATTCAAATGTGAAACATTTTGCAAGAAACTCCAGATTGAAATTGTTTCTAGATTTATTGTAAAATAAATCTTGAAGCATCCCAAACCACATGATTAGAAGGAGTACCCCCCCCCCCTCCATACTATCAAAAGACCCTAACTCATAAGGAGTGCGTAGGCGCAGACGACAGTCTGAGCCTTCCTCTCAGCGACTCGCATCGAGGCGATTTGCCCGTCGTCTGGGGAGAGCTCCGACACAGCGGCGCTAAGCCGGTCGCTCCAGAGCGTCCCCACGCCTCTGACCCCGAGGACCTCTCCAGGAGCTCAGTCTCAGACCCAGATGTCTATATCATCTATGCGATGTCTAGGATCATGATACTCATGGATCTGACACTCTAGAGATGCCAGATCACGTTTTGTTTTGCCGCCGATACTAAATGCTGATCATTGATGATCCATATCGGCAGACACAGGTCTACAAGGCTCGATTGTTCTGCTGTACCAAAAATAATTCCAACCGCTCTGAAGTCAGTGTAAAATAGTTCTAGATGTTATTCATTTATTATAGTTTGTTATGGTCATATAATGTTTTTATTTATAAAAAACATAATTTAAATGATTAGAAAGTCAAATGTTTATTGATTAGTAGTTTTTAATGATGTATTATGAGCTAAGTGCAAGTGTGATGAAGTTAATTAGGTCACAATTTTTTTCATACCTATTTTAAATATTGCTGTAAAACGTTTTTAACCATCTTCTACAGGATGTCACCCTCTCAGGCTCTGCTTCCAGCTCCGCCAGAGAGGGTGAAATTCCACGCCCCTAAAATTAGCCTGTGATGCCAGGGGTCAGACAATGTGTCCTCACCCACAGGGTGTTGGGCCCACAGGGGTCAGACAATGTGTCCTCACCCACAGGGTGTTGGGCCCACAGGGCAGCCTCCATGTAGTCCACGGGTCAAGGTCTCAGGTCTGGTTCCAGGAGGGGGCCCAGTTTCCATGATCCATGTGAAGTGCTGTAGCTCCTCCTAGCCCAATTCTACAAATAAATCAGTGAAATTAAAACACGGCACATGTCGTTTTGTGACTTCTTTTTTAATTTCCTGTCAGCTTACTGCCTGAATCCCACACATTTACTGAAGCAGGGTTCCAATTGTCCCTCAAAGGACTCTGGACTTAATGCAGTGATGGAATCGATTGTCATCGTACTCCCAACTGCAGTGTCAGTGTTTTTTTCTATTCGAGTAATGAGGTGTTTCTCTCAGTGTATCTTGTTGAAAAGTACTGTAAACTAACCTCAGGTGTCTGGGGTGTTAGAGCTGTGTAGAAACGGAGAATAATGCATTGCAGATCAAGCAAACCTTCAGCCAGAACCAATCAATTAGAGACTACAAGCTAGTCCTAATAGAATGAGACACATGATGAGCTCCCTGAACAGAATAAATAGCTTTATTGATGCTTTACCCAATCACCGTGGAAACATAAGCCTCTTTTCAGACACGCTCGTTGTTGGGTAAATGTGTTGGAAAGTTAATCTGTTGGTCTCACATCTCCAAAAAGCACCCGAGTCACTTATATGTAAAAGTCATGAGGGCAATCCCAGTAAATCAAACCTGTTAGCATTAACTCTGCAACAGCCTGAATTAACTGTTGGATATAACATAACGTAGCCTGGATGTGCATCAAGAACGATTGAATGCAGAATTGGTTTGGCTTATTAAAAGCACAACTTAGCATTACAATGATTTTAAACAAATAAAAGTTATGTGTTCAGTGTTTTTCACCGAGTGTTTGTGTGCGTTTGTAGTATAACAAACATTGTGTTTTCCTTCCTCATTGATTAAAGCTGATGTATTGATAATATTTCAAATAATACTTACTTACTTGTCTTTTGTGGCGTTTTTATTGGTGCATAGCCATGTTTCAACACAGAGAGTCTGTTTCCTGTTCCTGGGGAGTCTATTAACTCCAAAGGGAGAAGTGAACTTGAACACAAATACATTACGACCAGTTTCACCAAAGTAAATGTTGGGCCCATTTTCCAAAATCCACATATCATTTGAGTACAAAACCACTGAAGACAGGAAAAAAATATCATTCCCCAAATCACCTTTCAGCCTCTGTAACACATTTTCGTGATGGAATGCTAAATGTGTCAGATGTTTAAATATCTCTTTAGCAAAAGAAAATATAAATACGTTATCTATCAGTTTTCATCCATCCACACGGCGGTCACGCTTCCAAATGCTTACAGTCTGGATCATCAGATATTTATAAGATGCATTAAAATGGTGAACATGCAATGACTTTGCTCATTTAGGAGACAGGAAGTGTCAATTTCAAACAATTAGCTGAGCGTATAGTACACGGTTTCCTTATTGCATCTTTGGTAAAGCTGTTGGCAGGATGGGACCAACGAAACGCTGAATCAACCTCAAGTTAACAAGGAGATTCTTCTCATGCCAGGTCCGTCTTAAAAACTGTGCGAGCACGATAACCTGGAATTAAAATGAAGAAATTGATTGCGAAGCTTAACAGGAGATCGATTCGAGATGCAGGGGCAATCATTTAGTCCTCAATTAGAAAACATACTGTGAGAGAAGTAAATAAACTTTTCTTGATCATTGCTCCCCATCTCACGGCGCTCCTCCAGCAATGCTCGGGCTCACACATCAAATGCCAAATATATATATATATATATATATATATATATATATATAATACCTGGGCGCAGTGGCTCTTCCTGTTATCGCCCTGTGAATACAGTAGTGGGAGACTTTCCCATATGTCTGGATGACAAAAAGGCATCACTTAAAGTAACATAGTATGTTATGAATGTCTGAAGCGTGGGATTGAGATAATCTGTGGCCTGACGGATGCACCGTGCCATATATATCCGACACAACCGCATATGACTAAAATGCGACGCAGGCTAGCGCAAAACACTGCCATCTCTCAATTATTGATTCTTTCTGCTAACAATCTGGATCATCAGATATTTATAAGATGCATTAAAATGATGTCTCTCTCAGTTATTTAAAACGAATATCTGAAATGTTCGAAAATTAATCACCGGAATGAACATTTACACAACACAATGAAACCTCTAAGACATTACCTGACGTTGAAAAGGGGATTCAATTCCATACACCTGGGCTTTGGGCCATAAATAAAGCCTAACAAGCATACATTTGGCTATTGAACTCAAAAGTAATATACGATCATTATTTCTCATTGCGTTCTTTCGTTAGACTCACCTGCAGGACCAAAAAATGCACTTGTGTATAAATTAGAGCATTGTCTGTTGTGAGCCATCGCTGATGCTATATGTGCTTAAATTGACCGATTTTCAAGCATTTCTGTAACAGTTCAGCTCCAACTCCCTTCACCTGCCTCTGATCACCTCGTTAGTCCCTCATTACCTTCACCTGGTCCTCACGCCCTTCTCACCTGCAGCCCCTCCCCTCATTAGTCCCTCACTATTTAGCTCCCTCACTTCCACTTGTCCTCTGCCAGATTGTTTTGTGTTCTCCATGACCAAGCGCTCCAGTGTTGTACTTAGTGTTCCTTTGCTCCAGTTTGTTTTGTTTCTACTATAACTCTCAGTAAAGTAAATTACTTTCCAGTCCGTCTCCCAAGTCGTGCATTTGGATCCACTCTAGTTCCAGCCGTGACCATTTTTACACTTGCAAACAGGTTAAACCACAGGGTTACACATATAATCGTAAAAAAACAAAACAAAAACAGCAAGAGATGCTGAGTGCTAACAGCAGCTGATGTGCATCCCCGTCTCTGTGTACAAGGTGCTGCAGGCCGATGAATAATTGAAACTGGATGTACAGCCACAACGTGTAGCGCGGGGCTGGCTGTGACGGAACCTGGCTGCACAAGCGGAGAGCAGCAGGAGTGTTTTCGCAGGCTTGGCTGCCGCTCTGCGATTCCACCTCTCGTCTGGCGGGGAAGGATCGCTGTGTAACGAGCCTTACGAGAACACGACTCCATCGCCACATCAACGGCTTCCCTTTTCATACCAGGAGCGGGCTCACGAATCCTCGGGGTGTTTCATTACCCACTCTGTCCAACCCCAAAACCCTGCACACAAACCCCCTGTGAGAGCTGCAGGGGGTCATTTTAAGATCTCTGCTGCCGGGAAACGGAGGCGGGCGCTGATTAATACAGAATTGTGTTAATGATTTGAGGTGAGGTTTCTTATGTCCCACTCCCCACAGTCAGGTGATGATGGATCAGGGCTTTCTCTAGCTGCTCCCTGGCTTTTGGGGAAGGGACAGAGACAGACTTTTGTTCTCTCCGTATTTTCTCAAGTCAGCAGGCATCATTTTCTTTTTTTTGGCGACTTCCATTTTTCTCTTTTGGTCAGGGCTTTCATACTGGGTTGTAAATATCTCAGGAAGAAGATTATGACTTAATTTCCACCGGATGTCTCCTAAAATCTCAAACATGCACACATGCACCAGTGTTCTGCATTTCTCCGATGGGTGCTCAGGCCACCCCCCCACACACACACACACACACACACACACGTCTCTCTTTCTCTCTGTCTGTCTTCATCAGTCTCTCTCTGTCTCCATGTCAGAGTCACATCGATGTCTCTCTGCATGTCTCTTTCTCTCTCTGTCTGTCAGTTGAACTGAATTCAACTCAACTCGCAGTTTTTATGTCTACATTTGTTTTTATACTCTGGTGTGGCTATTGGAAGGGGTAGTTGCTAGTTTGTAGGGGTTTTGACTGCATGCTGGGTCGCTGGTGGGGAAACATAAACCTTGAGATTTTCTGTAATAAAATGTTTTAAATAAATAGAATAAATTGTGCCGGACCCTATTTTCACAAACCCTCTTGAGATTCACTTCTTCTTTCTATGAGTATAATTGCCGGTCCCTACACTTCTTTTGCATTGTTGATTAATACATATCCATATTAATCGTCTCTCGCATTCGAGCAGCACATCACACTACATTACAAACTTTCCTGCACCAGCAGCTCCACACGCCCACTGCTCTCACAGCACAATATTCAAACACCACGGAAGATATTATCAGTATCGCTATTTCTGGAAGCAGCTGAATACTACTTCCACCACAACATTAATTTATATCACAGCTACGGAGACACCCTATTTCACAAGTGCCTTCGGTAATGTGGTAACACACGACTCACTTCCAGATGGAAACCCGAAGAAAAGGGTCTTTAGGCTCCTTTCGTGCAAAAACTAAATCAAGAGCCAATTGTCCAGCGTCTCATGTGCCAGTGGAGAGTCAGTTGAATATCATGCCGTGGGGAAACCCTATTGGCTCACAAAACCGTCGATGCATTTTTAGGTGCATGCGTGTTTATTCTTTGAGATTTCTGGAAAACAATTGTTGGATGTCTTTAAAAAAATGGTCCACAGCATGACCCGAGCATCCCGCTGCCTCGCTGCACCGCCGACGTCTCTCAAAGTCTGCCATCCAAGACCAGCCGCCTATCAGCTTGTGTTCTACAGGGCAGGGGACTTTGGAAACACGTGGAGATTAGATGGAGATTGCGAGGCAATGGGGAGTAGTGGTTAGTCAGTGGAAGTCCTTTGGCTTAGCTTTGTGAACATATACAAATTGGTTATACTGCTACAGTGAAAAGACAGAACACGCAGGAGCTTGAGTGTGTAATAGAAGTTTACATCCAAGTTCCATGACTTCAGATTATTGCAGTACACAAAGAAAGTGCGAGGAAAAACCCCACATTGATGACACAAACTGTAAAATGAGCTATTCAAAATAATTAAATAAAAATCTAAATAAAAGTATTAACTAATGCGACTGAAGAATTCTCCAAATCCAAATTAACTTTCTTTGTAATGATTAGGAAGATCTTATTTCCTCGGTTTGACAGTCTTTCTCTCTCTCTCTCTCTCTCTCTCTCTCTCTCTCTCTCTCTCTCTCTCTCTCTCTCTCTCTCTCTCGATCAAGGCCATAGCTGTAGTCATGCCAGTGCCGTTTAATGAACATACTTCCAGTCCACCCACCTGCTTATTCAGGGCCGCCCACATCAAAGAACCTACGAGGAAGCTTCACTGTTGCTGTGATGAAGACGAGGCCCACCGCTCCGCTATTTCAGCTCCATCCTCCTTCCTCACACTGGAATGGTCCAGAGCCACGATTAAGACTGTGTGCAGTTGTAGTAAATTCTTCGTTGACCGGCAAATAGTGACGAGATGATGATGAAGAAGGAAAGTTCGAGCGACTCAGCACTTGATAGGAATACCAGGTTTATTCTACAAGATACAGGTCGACAACAGACGCCTAGAACGACTGGGGACTTTCAGGAACCGGATTGTGAAAATCTAAAGATATGACATGTTACAGGTTATATAGACAACGAAAAGAGGAGGCATTACTGTTAATATCTCTAAGCTGGCCACATCAGTTGGGAAGGGTTTCAAGTGGGCTTGTAGCCCCCACCTTACCTGATCTCATTCTACACAAAGGCCCCTCACCACAGAACCGTGTGAGCCTCAGGGCTCAGAAACCTTGTGCGCCTACAGATATTAATACATGATAACTTGTGTGGTAGAAATTACACAACACAGTTATTCTTTTTTTTGTGTGAATAAAAAGTAAATACAGAATCTGGTTTATGGAAATTGTAAAGGCTAACCTTACGGTCACTGACAAAGTTGCACATACATATAGAATTATACACACACCCACTCATATTGATTTTAAAAGCTCTCGCAAGTTTAAAATCTATACATGGAGGAAGACCCGAATAGTTTGCATGAAAAGTGGAGGCCTAGTTTGGTTTCATATTGGAACGAGCACGAGGAGCTCTGACTTCATCAACAGAAGTCCCATGGAAACGGTAATGCATTAATCACAGAGAGCAAGTCAAGCGTGCTAAAAGGGGAAGTGACAGTCTGAAAGACAGAACTGTGGCGTTGATGCAGCCTTTCCAAGATGAAAAGCACTTAAAAAAGAGACTGGAGGAAGCCGCAGACGTGGCGCTCATCCAGCTCAATACAGTCTGATCACGGCCAGCTCGATCCCTAGAAACATCAACTCAAAAGAGGTTTTGCTGGTCGCAAGCTCTGAGGCCTTTTCCTTCTGAGTTAATTGAGGACCCTTTTTTCCAATTCTCCGCCCCCACAAAGTACACATAATGAAACTGCTCTCTTAGTAGCAGAGATCTGGTGGCTCACTAAAAAGAAATAACTTGGACTTGAATTTGTTCAACAGCAGCTCAAGGATGGCCTCTCCTCCTCTCCCCCCGTGTGACCCTCATCCACCCGGCTTCAGACCCTGCTCACACAGAGGTGGTAACTGGCTCACTCCTCGCCTCAGACTCGGGCTCACTCTCCGTATCGGCTTCTAGATGATCTTAGTTTCACTGACACTGCTCCCTCCGGGTTTCTTTCTCATATCACAGATTCATTTCCCATACCACAACTGTTCAGACCACAGGGAGGTCAGTTGTGGTGCGACAGACTGTTCTCGGTTCTGCTCTTTTCTCTTTTAACAGGCCCTGGCTCATAGTTACAAACTGTGTTCCCATTTATTTCTCCATTAGGATTTGTTATCAAATGGTGTAGCTGGAGGCATGCATATCAGACATTAAACAATGCATGTCATCAAACTTCCTTATTTTAAATGTTGAAAATGTCTATGTCTGGGTCCAAAGCAGATCATAAAATAATTCTGTGATTTTACCCTAAACATGACTGGCCCCGACATTTCTTAAAGCCGTTGTATTAGAAATCTCAATGTCCTATTTTATCCTCGATTGCTCCTTTGAAGTATATATCTACGATATTACCCAGACTGCAAAACCATTCTTTTCACGTCTGATGCTGAAACACTTGTTCCTGCCTTTGTCCCGTTGAGGCTCGAGACACATCTTTAAGCTTTAGTCGACAACCTCACTTAGTCTACCATAAAATACTATATTACAGTCATCCAACTTACAAATCTGTAAACGTTTGTACATTTAGCTAATGCTTCTAATGATTTTATTGTGTGTGTCCAATTCTTTCTGTAATACTTTGCATGCAGTTTCTGACTTTGACACATTTCTATTGGTTCCTTGCTGCTGTCGCTCGTCACTGCATTATATGCACAGCCCTTTGCGGCGGATGCTTTGTTGTAACGGACTGTGATTATCTTTCACTTGACTATGCAGACTTTTGTTGAATGCTCAAAAGAGTAATCCTTCTACCCTGATATTGCATATTTAACATGCACCCCGTTGGTTTCCGTGCCGGGTTGAGAGTTATAGCTCTGCATATGACGGCTGTCCGATTCGTCATCCGCAGACCCTTATAATCTGATGTGAGGAGGGGGTGGGAAACTCACACGTTCCTGAGGAATCTGTCATGCTCAGCGCCGATTTCAGAAATAGCTAAAGTATACCGTCTGACTAAGGCGCCAGAGGGACAGATGGCATTTTTCATGAATCACCTTTCCAACATGTTTGCTACCAGATGGTCCGGTGGCACAGAAGAAAGATCCACTACATTGTGAACTACAGAATTTTCTTTACCTAAAAATACAGTAATGTGAGTGCAACTTTTATTGTAGCCTGTCCGCTCATCTGGCAAATCTCTGGCTTTGTATCTGATAAATATGCCACATAACCAGTCGTTATAACTTCTGGCTGGCCGGCAGGAAGTCAACGTGGATTTATCAGAGCTTTTATTGTTTTGTTGAAATTGGCTGCTGCTGGTAACTAGTTAGGGTGAACTCTAACAGTTCAGTATGAAGCTCAGTGGAGTAGAGGGAAACTGCATAATTAGGTGCTTATTTTATTTGGGTTCATTAAGAGCCCCTTTCATTTGAATTAGTGCCCTTTAAATGTAGGAGTAGCATGCTTATAATTGTATTGTGTTATCTCAAGTAACAATTATATTAATTTCCCGTGGAAATGAACCAAATGTTGCCAAGGACAGCGTGGTGTGAAACTCCATTATCATCCCTCCTCAGCACCAAGCAGACGCGGAGCGGACAAGCCAGAGCACTCTCTGTGCAGAGAGCTGCCGGCAGTGTTATGGATATTTTGGGACCTCCCTGGAGCTGCATTTGGAACACAAAGATACCGACGACCTTGTGTGCCAGAAAGGATGTGTTTGGGAGGACCAGCTCTCCCACCCCTGACAAAAGAGGATGACTCCACGCCCACCCACTGCATGACAAAGACCATAATGCCCTCAGCCCTGTTTGCTCATTCACAGTGATATTATTCTATTATTCCCGATATTTATTTTTCTCAACTAAAAGCAGCAGCAGACTGCAGGAGCTGCAGAGCGAGATACAAGCACCTTTCCTGCCTCCCTCCACACCTCAGATGTGTATCGAGCGGACCTAAAGATAGGGGACAGGAGCGAGACCGGTCTGTTCTTACCCCTCCCCTGTCGTGACAGACGTATGGGGTTCGGACCGATGCAACGGTTTCAGTGGTCACCCTCAAATATGTGCAAACCACAATTAAAAGATTTGCAGTGGGAATGGATTTGCTTGGTTTCGTGATGTATGACAAAACAAATGAGGGCATTTAAAAAAACCTGTTATAGTCAGAAACGTCTCAGGGGGAATTTAGTCTTGTGACAACAACACACACATGTTATTCTTATATTACAAGTATATCCAGTAAGCGGTGCAACAACCCACCAACAAAGACTTTGAGGCCCTGGGATGTCTGAAATGTCCAGCGGTGGAAGAGTTTTGGGACGCTCCGCCGTGGGGGTCGACTGGCTGTGCTTGTCTTCTGTGGGCGAGCGATTCATCCCCTCGAAGGATGCTGAGGGTTGTGAGCTGGAGGCGAAGGTGAGCCCTCAGGTGAGCTCAGTCTCCCTCAACACAGCTATGCTGCTTTAAACCAAGCTAAGCTCTATCTTATCAATTAAGGCTTTTAAAACCTTTCACAACAAAAGGTTTATTGCTATGGAGAACGTAGCGCCATGTGCAGAAGTTAGATAGATAGATACTTTATTAATCTCCAAGGGGAAATTTGTCGACACATTAGCACCAGTAAACTAAAGACACAAGAATAAAATATAAATATAAGAAAGAAAGAAACAGTGACTGTGCATAAAGTATACAAAGTGAAATATAAAAATAAATGTATATATAATGTATATATATATATATTGTGGCAGACCAGGGGGAAAACCCGAGCAAACAGCGCATCGGAGGCGGATCCCAAAGCTCAGGTTGGGGGAAGTGATCCACGGGACGTACTTCCCAGTACAGGTGCTACAGCCAATTGGCACCTGGGAGTGGTCACACCTGCAGCCCGTCAGCTAACGAGGGAACGGAGAGTATATCTTCCCTCCACTGGAAGCCATCGAGGAGAGAGCTGCCTGACTAGGACAGGAGAAGGAGCGTGGAACCTCAGGAGAGGAGTCGCGACAGACCAGAGGTAACTGGACCCTCTCACCTCTCTCCTCTGCTCTGCCCATCCAGGAGATACCAACCGTCTCACAGAAGGTGTGAGACTGACGACCAAAGACCCCGACCGGGAAGAATCCTTTGTTTCCATTAGATGCCCATTCCCCCTTTTTCCTACACGTTTTATTAAAAGACCCTTTATTTTTGCACTGAGTCTCCTGATTTTATTCCGAATCTCACCTCCACATCCCCCGGGTTGCCACAATATACACAACATATATGCAAATACAGCAGTGTAAAATTAAATAAAATATAGACAGAGTGTGCAAAATGCAAAGTGTGTGTAGGGTAAATTAATTGTGTGAAGTGCAGATCAACATAGTGTAGTTATGAATGTGAAAGTGTACAGTGTTAATTATTATGTAGTTATTGCAGTTATTGCACTACGATCTGGCCAGAGGTGATCTGTTGTAGAGCCTCATAGTCGTCGGCAGGAATCTTCTCCTGTATCGTTCCTTGTGGCAAGTTATACGTTGTCTTTGTCTTGCCCACGAAGAAAAAGCTGGTCGTGAAGATTAAAAAATGTTTGCGTCCATCCTTCTTGTCTAACCACGGAAAGTTATTTAGCCAGCATGCAGCGACGGGCCTCTGGTGATCTGTGGAGGAGCTTCTTAATGTTTGGATTATTCCTCCCACCTCACATCTCAGAGGAACAGCATAATCAAGCGAGTCACTACAGACCCGCACCGTGTGAACCTCTGCAACTGAGTAATCACATTTGGAAACTTGGAGGCTGAAACTTACTTGACACAAATCAGAAGCAAAATAGTAACTTGGATTTCCTGCCATTTATTTTCTTATTTAAAGCCAAAGTAAATAGAAAAGCCTGTGGTGCTTTATCAATGACTGACAGTCCCGCTGCTGGGTGTTGGGGTCCCATCCTCTGTCCGGCATGGTAGGAGGATTTCAAGAGGTGGCTTTCAAGAGTTCTGAACTGGTTCTGGTTCTGGACGTGACTTCTGTTGAGACTCCTGCACTCATACTATTAGTGCTGGTTAGTTTGATGTGTTTGAAGGTGAGGTTCAAATAACAGGGCAGTGTATTTTATTATTTTTATTAAATGTTTATATATGTTGTGCCTATTTGATAATATATGTTATTCACCAATAAAATGACCAGACAGCAACATTTAAAAGAGAAAAGTAACAATTGTTGTAGTTCAGCTGTCTTCTTGAACATGTTTTTTTCTTCTTATGTCTAAATACACCTGTTTTTACCCTCTGCCCTAAACACTCTGATTTAGTGCCTGTTTCCTTATTAAGGGAAACAGGCCCAGTTCGCTCTGATTGACTATTGTGAAAAATATGTCACACCTTTGCCACAGTGGTTCTGAAGGGGAACCGCATCTGAATGGCTTTGTTGAATCACATGTACAACAATTGCAGTTAAAGGAAGCAACTAGACACACATTTCATAAACTTTGAATCCAAACCACAGGTGGTAGCTGACAAAAACATAGACTTCTAGTATAATAATCTATAAACTTTGATGGAAGAGATTAAGGGACTTGTGCATTCCCATTTGGATGATGTGGCCAGCTGTGCCTGTGTGACAACTTTGTCTTTATCAAAGAACATCTGGTGTCAATCGAACAACGGCCGAATGGCACTAAATCTATATCTGATTTGTGTGAAAAATGTAAAGCCAAACCATTAAGGTTACATTTCCGGCGTTTCCTGAAGCCGGGCCTTGCAGAACAACTTGTTGGAGACTCTAAACTGTTGTTGCATTTGGACAGAATGCATCCGATCGTTGTTCCATCCACTGACCTCAGAACATAGCAACCGGGCTGATACCATCCATCGACACTCACTGTGACCCAAGTAATGACTTCCAAACCAAGCCCAACGCACCCTGCCCGACACTTATCAGACACGCATTAAAGTAGTTCCCAAGTACTTTTCAATGATGGTGCACATTTGAGTTGTGAGTTCTTTGTGTGTGTGTGTGTGTGTGTGTGCGCGCGTGTGAGTGAGCAGTGCAGCATGCACTTTAGCCCAAGCCAGTCTATACTGAGTTGGCTGCCATACAATCCCTCCTAATATAATAGAAACCAATTAACTGAGTGGGTGGCTTTACCCAAATCTTGATTTAAAACGGAGCTTTATTAAAAAGAGTTACAATGTGGCAGCATGCTTAACCTGACGGGTGGCAGAGATATGATAAGGAATGTAATCCCTGAGGCGAGAGCTGATTAGCTTATTCAGTCAGAGTCGAAGCTAGTGAAGAATGAAAAAACTAGCTGCTGGCTTGGGTGGGTGACTGGGTGGGGTGGGGGGGTGGGGTGGGGTAGCATTTAAATCTGTTATTTAAAGTCTTGACAAAAAATACATATTTGTGTTCTCTTTTCCGGGATAGAGGGAAAGACAGGCCCCTGTCTGTCTGTCTACCCCTCTGACTAACAAGTAGGGATGTTTAATGTATTATAATCCATAATGCATTATGTTTGTTGCTATGAAACATGCCCTTGCACCTTAAATAGGCGTGTGTGTTCTCCTTGCCCGAGCGCCTCCATGTCAATCAAGCTGTGAACGTAAAATGTGATGTAAATGGCGCCGTGGTAGCAAACCCCTCCAGCTGGCTTGTTTGACTTGGCTGGCCGCATTGTAGGCACAGCCATCTTTTTACTCCAGCAACCCCCCCCCCACACACACACACACACACACACATTGCCTGCTCCTTGTCACTGTTTATCTATGGATTACACCTTGTCCGCTTGTCTGCATGTCGCACTCCAATTGCCGCTGCGTCTTGGTGCTGAACAAGCATCTCTCTTGGACGGGCACTGTGGTGCAGATGAGGAGAGCGGCATAATTTTTTTAATTTATACAACAAACAGGGTTTATGTGAAAGTTGTTCAGGATTTAGTCCTTTCTCTGTAAAATATAATTGTGTTCCAACAAATTGTCAGTATTATATTAAACCTCTTCTTTCAAGCTGGAAATTGAAATGTGTACACTGGGAAAGTTTGTGTAGGTTCAGGGAAGCTGAGAGAGCAATTACTATTATTTCAATCTTTGATTTTGCATTGGCTCTTTCAAAAGGCCTTAGGTCACTGTGGGTTATGTACTTTCTGACTACACCATGACAAGCCTCAAATTTAAGTTATATCGCCTCTGGATGAATAAATTAATGACTTTTTAATTTCCAAGCCGTATTTTCTATTAATTCCCTCCAATCCTTTTGGCTGTGGTCAGGCTCATTTTCTGAACGTTACTGCACACATAGTTCGCCTGCAATGGATAATTAATCATTGGCCGATTGATTCAAATCAATCTCATTTGCTATTCCAGATACTTTCTGATAGCAATGGGCCTCTTGCAAGAATCACTGGACGAATACCTTCTTTCTCAAGTGGCTACAATATCAATGACTCAAACATCTCAAACTGAGAAACGACAAAAAGGATGCTCTAATTGCAGTTTCATGTGAGAGAGCATCTCTTTAGACAGGGTTGTGATATTAGCCGGAATAGATGGACGGTTCTTCACATCCAAGTTTATGCAAATTGGCGTCCAGGGGGGTGGGGGTGGGGGGACCCATTATTAAGCCTGAAATTGCAAACTCACTTGTTATGGCTTGTATTCTTTAAGTCATATTGAACCATTTATTCTTTATTTCAGTGACAGTACGACCCTCAGGTAACACGCCAATAATAGCGAGCACTCTTCTTTCCATTTTATGGCTGAAGCAAGTCCCTTTATTCCGCGGCTGACGGTGTTAAAAAATCATAGATTTTCCTTTATGGATCTCCGAAAGCATGACAAAACTTCAAAAGCTCTTCTTTTTATTATTTATTATTCCGGACACGGGGCAGAACATGGGGCAGAACACGGGGCAGAACACGGGGCAGAACACGAGGCCTTATACGGTGTTACGTGTCGCATTGATTACGCAAATTCAAAGAGTGCTTGGTGGAGGCACAGACACAAAGAAAACACACATCTTTTTCACTGCATCAAATAATAGTTAACATTTTGAGAGAGTGGTCCCATTACTTGATGAAACATCGGCTTGACAGAATAAATGCTGCCGAAATGCAAAGCGATGCACAGCGGGCTGGTTACAGAATCCCCCTCCCGCTGCAAAACAAACACCCAGGAGCATCAAACTGACGCTGAGAGAGAAGCAGGTCGCCGTTTCATTTTGCAAACCTGCAAAATTGTCCGCCAAGACAGACAGCCCTCCATCACGAGGCTTTAAACTGCAGGTGGAGAATATTATCGAAGGTTACATTTTAACACAAATCACTCAGTGCATATTACGAGTGAGTATTGACGGCCACAATAAAAAGCATGCGCTTCACTCCGATCATTAATAATGGAAAACAAACAGCATGAGGCAGTTGGGTCAAAAGCAAACCGCAGAAACCTTTAATTAGTAATACATGTAATACATATTTCTTAATTCCTGGCATGAGATCACAAGCTGGGGAGGAACAAAAGAGACATAAAAGTTTATCTGTTTATTTGCTGCCTCACATAGAAGTTGAACAAAATAACCTTGCGTATATGAACTTAATTTCACCCTCATTCCACGCTCTGGTTGTAACATGGAGCGAATTAGATGCGGTGGGGGGGGGGGGGGGGGCCCAGGGGGGAGTGAAACAGCACGATACATGCTGGAATCCTCTGATGGAGCTTTCATACCTCTAGACTCGTAGACTGAAATCCTGAATACAATATTCTCTGTGGCCTTAAGCTTCCTTTAAGATCCTCTGCCTCCTTTAGTTGTTAAAGGCATTTGAGGAATTCATTATTGTTGAGTATTAATGATTAATACTATTACAGTGTAATGCATTACATTTGTAGTTCGATCCCTCCATACGGTTTTGAGACCGTCCGTCTCGTGCGTGTCTAACCATTTCATCAATGCAGCTGTGAGCACAGGTGCACATTTCAGGCGTTGTGTCTGTTTACTTCTGCTTTACGCCTGTAACTACGGCGACGGCATATTGGGCCGTGAGCGCTGCCAAAACACGGGTGACCTACACTCAGAGCTCATGCCTAAAACGCATCCTGTGTGCTGATGCAGGACTCGAGCTGCTGCTGTGGTCCTGATGCTGCTGTTTGCCCCACTCAGCCTGTGTCAACACCGTCTGAGTCGGAGACCGGGTCAGGTCCAGATTCAAAGGTCCCCTCTATCTGGTGGTCAGCAGACATATAAAGTATTGGGTTTTGTTTATATTGTTTCCCTTTTTATGTTTTATTTCCTCTGTTCACTTCACTTCCTGCCCTGTGATTGAATTTTTCATTTGTAATGTTGACCTCGTCTTTTAGGAGGTTAGCGTTGCATGAAGCTAGTATATCTACTATGAGGTAAGGGAAAAGAAGCATTTTATTCTCATGCATATTTATTTGAGAAAAATAGTCCAAGGCGTGTGCCTTTTTGTAAAGGAGGGTAAAAATCTGAAGGACGCCTCACTTATATGACATCCGTCACTCTTCGAGAGCAGGTATGATATTAAGAGCCTTAAAGTTGCTGGACTGCGTCTGCCGGTTCCTGAAAGTTGAAGTGTAGTGAAGGTGACTGGAAGCACATCCTCACCTGTTCGCCCGTCTCCCTAACAACCCTGTAGTCGCTCTCTCTCTCCTTGCCTCGGTCTCTGCTGTGACTCCAGTTGTTCCCCCTGCCTTTGGCTTCCAGGAGTGTGTGGCCCTAAATCATTGTAGAAAAACGACACGCTTTTCGCCCCGACGTTTGCTGAATTGCTACTCCACTTTGGCTCCGTCCAGGGAAAGAAAAAAACAAATTTCATTCCCCTTTTCTCCAGTGGAAATTTACAATAAGTAGCCAATGAGTATCTGCGCTGCTTGGCAAGAAAATGTCGGAGCAATACATGCAAACACATGCAAAGCCAATTTTCTTTCCTCCTGAAAAAGGGAAATAGGCCTATTCTGTGGCTCTGGCCTTCTATAATGCTTCCTCTCGTTTCTCCCCAGTGGTGTTGGTCCTCTCAGATGCCTCCCTGGCCGAGCTAATCCACAACTGTCCCACATGCCGTGTCTGCTGGATGTGTGAACAAAGCTCGGAGGGAGTGAGGCGTAGAGGAACCTCTTAAGTGAGTCGGACGCAGTCGGGCGGGACGGCGGGAAATGTCTTCCCTTTTGATTCTCTGAGGAGCCGAAACGCAAAACAAATGGAGTCTGACTCCCTTATTTTCTCAAGGTCCTGGCAGTGACCTGCCGGCGCTGCGGGATGTGGGGGGGGGGGGGGGGGGGGCAGCGGCGTCAATGTTCGCTGCCGAGCTGTCCAGCGGTCCGTCAGTCCGGCACAATGGAAAAAGCTCCTCAACACCCTCCCACCCTCCCATTATTCAATCCCAGCCGGAGCACACAACACAGCAGGCACGGCTGACAACTCAGTGGGCTTGCTCTCACGCCGGTGACCCGGTGAGTAATTGGTCAATAGAAGTCGGCATGCATCGACTTGTGTGGCAACGACGGCTCACTGTGCGCTCGCCCTCATTGGCCACGCTGCCAGCATACGTGCACGCCCGCGAAAAAACTCAATACGAGATCCTAGGGGATGAAACGGATATTAACAGAAAAGCAGAAAACAGCGTGAATAATTAATGCGACAATAACGGCATACAAGCACTCCCATTTATCTAATCATCCCGCAGTGGGAATGTCCACATAATAAGAATATCATCTGTCTGCGGTGTGGCTGCCAACGGGCTCGGCCCATTTGGCTGGGGACTAATAGAGGAGTTGGGCTGCCGGTTATCGCACCGCTGCATCTCAGCAACTGGGTAGCTGACTCATGAATACAGGATTTCCATCCTCACACAGGCGTTAGGACTGAATTCAGCATTTGTGGAAATGATCCAGATCCTCTGACAGACAGAGAGAGGGGAGGAGGGGGAACAGGTTCAAACACAAACACAGTTCTGCAGGAAGGAGTACTTTTGAGTCAGCATTTTTTACATCTCCGGTTTCGTCGTCTCAAATTTAATTTTAATTTTAAATGTGGTTAAGAGATCTTCATTTTTTAACGGTTCAACGTCTTTCTCAAGGACACTTTGACGGGAGACATGGCCGATGATAGGCACAAACCGGCTGCAGAGGTTATTGAATGCATGTGACGACAGGGAGAGGAGGCGTTTCCAGACACTTAATTTATACAGCAAATACTTCTAGAGAGAAAACACACGGTAAAAAGCAACTAGCTGGTGGAGCCAGCTAGTGTTCATTGACTGGCCATAAAAATGGATCCAAATTAATGTGAATGTTGGATGTGTGAGCACTGCTTGTTAACAGGGTCGATGTAGATGTAAAATGTTATGTGTTGTTTACAGCTTGTTTCCAATGTTTCGCCTCCCAGAAAATCTGTTAATTTAAGGTTTTGTGGAGAATATTGGAAAAGTGTATTGCTCGCTTCAAGCATAAGTGTTTACTTTTGCACTATTTACACCAAAACCAACAAGTCCCTTTTCCACGACATGATTCCACCATTTCACACCTGCCCAGTGCGACCTGAGCCGTTTAGTTTGTGACCCCGTGGGAGCTCCAGGCGGATCTCCAGTATCCGCTGCTCGCAGAGTTTATTTAGGTGTTAAATACATCGCCCGGTGGCCCCCCGACAGGAGACGAGCCCATGATGCTCGCCTCTTGCTCTCGTTTTTCCAGGCCAAATTCTCCCAGCAGGTTGTGGAGCTGAATAACCAACCTGATGTTCACCAACTCACATCTTTCAAGCGTTTCGGGGGTCTTTTCACTCAAATTGACACAGCCAGAGAACTAATTGTGAGCCATCTGAAAATCACTCGTTATTCATTTTTTTTAAATGATCTCTTCGCAGTAGCCCCCGGGAAGCATAACGAGCAGCACGAATCCCGCAGAGACGGGAAGTGAACGTGGTGGTTTTAGTTTGCAGTGCCAGTTTTACTCGAAGCAATGTTGGTCCGTCCGGTCTTAAAAAAATATCAGAAATCAGGCTGAACTTTTAAAGATTCACCCTGCCGCTGCTTCTCCACGGTGGCACACATAAAGGTCTTTTAAAAACAAAGACAAGGTTTGTGCACCTTTCTGTTTCTGAATGCTGAATGCCTACCTTGCTCTAAACCTTCTTTTCCCGCACAATCCAATTTTCAAGCCTGTTTTATTTATTTAATTGTACTTATTGGATCCCCATTATCTGACGCCTTAGTGACTGCTAATCTTCCTGAGGTCCACAGAAATGACAAAATACAATACATACAAAAACATACAAAACATATTGTGAAACAAACAGTTAAAAATAGTACAACAAAGTGAAGAATAGTGCAGTCAGATGCACAGTACAGTCGAAGGATCAGATATATGTTATGTTATGCAATTCAACTTAATTCATACAAAGAAAAAGAAAAATCAGATGACTAAAAAGCAATAAAATACGTCAAGTGGTTCAACGTTTACATTACGGTGCACGGTCACATAAATTACATGTACAATACTCAAGTGTACCATCACATCTATGACTGGAACCTGCCGCCGCGTTTAAGCCGGATGCATACACTACAGTAGGTATTTTTGTGAGCGTTGTCTCTTTAAATCTCTCATCTGATAAAAAATCATTATGCGCACAAACCGTGCACACTCAGACAAAGATGAATTCATTACGTGGGTGTAATGGATAGCGGTCATCCCACACGGAGCTAATGAATGAATGACGTTAGCAAGGAGCACAATCACTTCGGTCCAACCGCTTCACATATTTTTCACTACCCACTACTCCGGATTACAAACTCTTCCATAATCACGTGCCACAATCATTCAATTCTGCATCCCTGTATAATTTGCTTTTCCTTAAGCAGACACAAGGTGACCCCGCTCATCAGATGCCATTTTGGACGATGACGTTTGCATATACAAATATGAGATTATGAGTTTTCGGAATCAAAGCCTGGACTTTGGCGAACAAAGCTCTTTTAAGGTGATCCATGTTGTGCATGCGCTGAAGTAAAACGGGCGATATTTTCAAATCTTTATTCCCTTCCCTGTTTGAACCCCTACCGCGGCTGTCGGGCAACAGGTCTACTGACAGGACGCCTGCAGCTGTCCATTAAACCGAGTGACTGGCGCTGCGGTGTCAGGGCTCTGCCAATTTGACCCAAAAACCTTTTGTGCCGCATTCAAATACATCAACGCGCGTGATGTAATTACATTACAGGCCCGGGTCATAAATTGAATCTCTGTGCTGTCCTGACCGTAACCCAACTTGATTAATACATTTTTAATCAGTGGGATGGCAGGGATGCGCCTTGATGTTTCATTTAACCGGTGTTGACGGCTGAGATGGTCATGCCTTTGTCAGACCGACCCTGGGTCGATGGTTTTCTCATGATTTCCCCCTTTCAAAAACCCATTTGATGCCCCGTTTGTCTACGTAGTGACCCCATGCCTTATAATGATGGTGGTGTGGTTTACGTAGGTTGATCTTAAGCAATGACCAGCTTGAAGCAGCAGTCAGCTCCCTTCCCTCGCCGTACAATAGTGGGGCTGATAAACCTCCAGTTGAGGAGAATTGCTTCTAATTATAGGCGACAGACACAGAGTCCCCCAGCGCCTTCCTCTCTCCCAGTGGGAAGAGAGACGCTTCAAAAATAAAGGAAACCTTTGCCCTCGTATTGCAAACGAGAGAGAGCTAAATGCAACATGAGGCCCGGTGATGTGTGCTGAATGTATAAATAATTATTCTATTATTAAAGAAAGATGTGCTAAAAAGCTATTGTGAGTTTACAGTGATGAACAGTTCCCTCAGTGTGAATTCAAGGCACTTAGACTGCACTTGACTATTTCTCTTTCACCTTTACTCTATGAATTGCAATTGTTACTCCACTACATTTAGATCACGTCAATAGTTACAGAAACCGTGTTTCTGTTTCTGATTGATTATTATTATTAATTAGGGTGACCAGACGTCTGGTTTTCCCCGGACATGTCCTCTTTTTGAGACCAAAAAAAAGCGTCCGGCAGGGTTTCCAAAAACGTCCGGGATTTTTCTTCGTCGTCGGATATTTCCGTTTCTCTGGGTCTTTCACAAGTTTTTACCCCTTACAATTTTTGTAAATGGTATCTCCCTTACGTTCCACCTGAACAGTCATTGGTCGACTGATCTCAGTGTTGCCAGATAAACGAAATCCCCCTTTTAGGCATGTATATCACAAAACAGGTAGAATAAAGCCTAGTTTATGCTTCCGACACTGATCCTACGCTGAGCCGGCGCTGAGCCTGACGCGCGCCTCCAAAAAATCCTAACTACGCGTCGAGTTGACGCGGACCGCAAGCGCTGTGATTGGTCCGCTCAGAACGTGATTCCCGGCAGTAAGTATATTTTCCGGTCTGTCTTCCTACACTGCCATTTTTAAAAGTTATCGTGGACCGGTAGCAACAATGGACCAAACAGAAGACTGTGGCCGGAAGAAAAAGCACGGATTCGGCTATAATCCGTGAAACCACACAGCCACACACCCACACACTCCTAGCGACGTGGCGGTGAATCGCAGAGCAACGCGGTCCCTCGACGCAGAACTCCGAATGCTCAAGGTCTGCGGCGCGTCGGAGAAGCATAAACTAGGCTTAAGAGAGATCTGCCTGCGTCTGAGCGTGCACGCCTCGCTCTCAACTGTGATGTGCGCACAAGGGAGGGCAGACTTCCCCCCCCCGTTCCCCCCGTCCCCGTCGACGCCGCTCGCCATGGGAGCCCTTTTCTATCTGAGGGGGGGCATCATGAAGGAGTTATGCCGAGGTGTCCTCTTTTTCACAAACTCAAATCTGGTCACCCTATTATTAATAGACCTGAGCCTACCTGGGTTGGTGGTAGGTCCCAGGAAAGTGGCGGTCCTTGCACTGGAGCTAGGGGAGAGAGGAGTGGGCCGCTTGCTGTGAGGCTGCAGCTTTCTTTGTTTTTCATCCGCTTTATTTTTGTCCCGTTTCACAACAACATTCTTTTAATAAATGTGATTATTCTTTTTGAACTGCTGCTGCTTCTCGGCCTGTTTCTTCAACATCCTCTTTTTCATATGTTCTGGTGCCAAACCACCTCATCTGGCCTCATGAATGCAATGTGAGCTCATGGCCACGCCAGACCAAGTAAACACGTCGGGAAGATTGTGTTATAAATTCATACATTGCTTGCTTGAATCTACTCATCTGGATATGAAATAGTAGCATGTTACTGTTGTCATTTCTGGACCCATGAAGAATATTTGAGAGACTTGTTTTCCGATATGTGGTGGCGGCACCAACGCAGATCAGAAAGTAAAAAAGACAGGGTCAGGGGGAAAGGCAAACACAATTAGGTTGAATCTTCAATGTAAGAGCAGCCAGGAGCAGCCACTACAAGGTCAGCTGAGACAGGCCTTCAAAATAAAACACCAAATGCACCTCTGACATTTTCTCAGTGTAATTGATTATTCATGTATAATAAACAATCCATCCTATAATCCTCTGCTTTAAAAGCAAAATATGGTTATTGCCTTGGATACTAAACTATAGATGGACATTTGCAGCTGATGTTACTGTAGATAAAGACACTGTTTAATCCATTTCTTGCACTTTCACCCCTCGTTTCTGTTTTTGGTTTTGGGAAAGGCTTGAGTCCTGTTGCACTCACTTAATCTAAAGCTGTGGATTAGAACGTTGGTCATTGGGGCGGTGTGCATCTCAGGTTAGGGTTAGAATGTGTGATGCACTTTGACTTGACTGTAGCATTTTGAATGAGGAAGCTGAATGGACAAATACAGTGTGGGGGCTGCTGTGGCGCACGGCGGGGTGCATGTACTGTACGGCTCCTAGACCGCTGGGTGTGTTGTCTGCATCCTGCACAGAACTGGAGGGGCTCGGAGGGTAAACATGAATCACTCCTCTTATCCCGTCACTGAGTGAGGCCTTTCTTTCCAAATTCGCCAATTTGTCCTGCCGCCTTCATCTCCCCTTTCCTCCCACTCTTCATGATCAATTCTCATCTGTCGTCTTTCTTTCGTCGCTTTTTCTATCGTCGGTTGTCTCAAACAGGAGCCTCTTCAAAAATCCATTTCTATATTTCTCTGAAATTCCCTGTAACAGTGCGCACAATAAAACATTAGTCCCCATTCATTCCTCCACAGTACTCTCACCGGAGTGGAGACCAGACAGCTTGAATGTCACATCGACACAAGCTGTGCTTCAGAAATAGAACAAAGTAAAGATGAAAAAAAGAAAAGAAAATGTACCTGACCTACGTTCGGCCACACTTCCCTTTCTTCTTGTGAAGTAGTGCGACACATTGTTGAGTGCAACATGAACAAAACGGCTGAATCACAGTGAGTGAGAACTTTCTCAGAGTTGAAACCCTTCAAGTGAGTGTCACTGGGTTTGAGAGCGATTGTGTTTCTTTTTCTTTCTTTCTTTCCATAGTTACGTATATTAATTTAATTTGGTTTATTGTTTGGGTTTCATCTTAGTTTAAAGTGTTTGGTGTTTCTGTGGGTGTCTTTCTGCCGGTGTCTCGCCGGTCGGCGTCTGACGCCATAATAAATGGAGACACGCTGTCCCACCTCGTGAGGAAACATCGATCGATGGCGCTTGATGGCAGCCTTGATTTTTCGCTCTCTTGTGTTTTTTTTAAGTTGTTGTCTGTTTGTTTATACTTTCAGCTCTGTGGTTACTCTCACTAGAGTATAACCTTTGATTACCGTTGACCACTCAACAAACGTTCAAACTGAACTCAGAAAGACTGATCAACCAACCACCCCCAGGACCTCTGCGTTTGGTCCATTTTGCAATTTTTTGTTCTGCAACTGAACAGTTGGTCTTCTCACCCCTGGCTGCCACGTCGCTAGCCAGCACGAGCCCAACGGTCTCACCTTCCGTAATCTCTCTTATTATTATTATTATTAGACACGGCATCAAGATCACCTGCCGACTTCCCGTGCAGCGTGGAGGACATTGGGATGGCCGTGGGGGAAAAGCTCGGGCACGGCCGCCTTAAGTCCGCCCCTCGTTTAAACGGAGCTGTGGTAATCTTTCTGGATCAGGTGGAGAAGGAAACTTGTGTGGTAGAGGTGGGCCTCACGTGGGTGATTTGTTTGTACCGGTGTTTCCGCTGGTAGAGCCTGCAGCTTGTGTCTAACGACCCCTCAGTTCATCACCAACGTGTTCCTCAGCGGAGGTCTCGCCCGACACGGGAAGGTGGTCTGCCCGATCAGGAAAATCGGTGGCGCCCGTTCTAGCGCAGCATCGCTGCTGAGCCTGACCCACATGTGGGGAGTATGATTGTGAGCGTGAATGGGGTGGGTAATGGTGATGGTGATGGTGATGGTAATGGTGGTGATGCTGCCCAGGGCAGTAAGGGGGAGGCTGTGGTGGGAAATGGAGAGGATAGAGAAGGGACTGAAAGTGGTGCTGAGGGAAATCCCATAGAGGGGGCAGAGCAGCTGGGTGGAGGTGTGGAGAAGGAGGAGGGAAATGTAAATGGGGAGAGGGGCTGGGCAGGTAGAAGAAGTGCAAATCTGATTGGCTCCCGTTAAAATAAATTGAACTGGAAGCAGCGCTGCTGGATCTAAGCACACATTATTTTTATTATTATAAAATAGCTATAACTTTGTAATTATGTTTAAGGCTTAGAAGGCCCGGATGGCCCGCCACTGATATGTGTGTGTATATATATATATATATATATATATATATATATATATATATATATATATATATATATATATATATATATTTTAAACTTCATCCAAAATAGTTTGACCGTTTCTTGGGAAAAAGATTGATACACAAGCTACAGCCAAGAGACGATTAGTTGGAGAGGAAGCAGGCGGGTCAGGAGCAGAGGCAGTCTGAGGGCATTGATGAGGAGGGCAGGACCGACCCTGCTCTGATTTGAAGTAGTAGTCAGCTGAAAAAAATGTATGCGGTTGAAAAAAGACTCTTTCTACTAAAAACAAAATGCAAGAAAGGAGTCAAAGTTATAGACTTCTTTCCTTACCTTGAGTTATTTTCTATATCTGTGAGATATCACATGAACTGGATGGAGGAGTCTGGCCTCTCTCAGAAGGGTTATAAACTAAAAACTTGTGCCAAAGATAAGGAGAGCAACATATAAGACCTGCAGGTTAAAGCTCCAATGTGGGTTTTTATTTAATGTTTTGGGTTCTGTTTTTGTTTTTTACCGCTCTCTTTTAATGAATCATTGGTGTTTTAATGATATTTGTTTGTTCCGTCATTTAATAAGAGTGGGCGTTTTGTAGTCTTTTTTTTTTATTTAACAACACGTGATTTTGAACACTTTATTTTGATTTCTTTCTTTACATTTTAAACATGTGAATAAAGTGTTTTTGAAAAATAAATAAAAATGTCTTTCTCTCTCTCTTTCTCTCTCTCTCTCATGTGTGCATTGATCCAATGCGATGAGTTCCTCCATTAGTCTAGCACTACACAAGGAAATGGATTCCTTTATCTCTTAAAACAAATTATGATCTTAATAATGCAATATCGAAAAAGACTACTCATTTTTAATTTTTGTTTTATTCAATCTTAAATCTCAAAGGATAGCCCATTGAGATGTACAATTCAATTCAGTTTATTTGATATGACCCCAAATCACATATGACAACATTTGCCTCAGAGGGTTTTAAAATATATACACATACTGACCTCCGACCTCACATTGGATCAGGAAAAATTGATTTAAACATTTTCCTTCTTTACTTACTTACTACTACTCGTTGAAGAAAGTGAAGAAACCTTCAAGAGAGCAACAGAGGAGGATCCCTCTCCAGGATGGACAGAAGCAATAGATGTCAAGTGGAGATGAACAGCGTTACAAAGTTAAAGCACATTCAAAATCGTTCTTTCCGATAGATTCCTGGCCAAGACGGCAGCAATAAGTGCACTCAAAAATACAATTAACCAGATGGTCATAAAGTAGTCACAGAAGACAATCGTTTGGCAACAATTAGAAAATAACGTTGGCTTGCCCTCGCCGCCAGTATATTAGGTTCCCAATATAGGCAACATTTTTGTATATTGCAGATACCGCTTATTTTTTATTATCATTTATATGATATAGATGAAAACTAAAGTGACATTGCACGCTTATCTAGATAGGACCTGCATTACTTAGGTTTTATCTAGATAGATGCTGGGATGCTGGGCGTTGTTGGGACGACATACATACTGAAAAGGCAAAAGAGCCAAAAGTTTCAGATGAAAAGGACCCGGAGCTGACTCGATGCATAAAGCAATGAATTATCAGCGTGATGCAGGAACAGGACGAGTACTCTCACTCTAACTGTCCTTAATCTTTTATATTTGATCTTGACCACAAGGGATTATGATCAACTTCCTGCAGAGCAAATGTTTTTGTTTACGAGGCAATAACGGTGGCTCAGTGGTTAGCACTGTCGCCTCACGGCAAGAAGGCCCTGGGTTTGAATCCCTGTCGAATCCCCATAGTTCCAGGTCCTTTCTGTGTGGAGTTTGCATGTTCTCCTCGTGCCTGTGTGGATTTATTTTCCGGGTACTCCGGATTCACCCCACCGTCATAAAGACATGCACTGCATCGTATGGATACGAATGGATGTTGGTCAGCTGTGGCTACTGATGTAGCTTATGACTTTGTATGTATGACTACTGGACTCTGGACTCTGTAAAGCGACTTTGGGTATTTAGAGAAGCGCTATATAAGATGAATGATCATTATTATTAACGTGTTCTACTTAATGCTGATGCATCGCATTTGTCTCCCTCTCATGTTCTTGCTTTTGGTCACTTTTGAGTTCCTCCGTGTGATCATCCAGAGAAGGTCGAGGCCCGTACGGCACAATGACGATCCGTCTCCAGCTGTCTATGTCCTGGAGCGGCCTGGCTCATCTTCTGGTGACCGTTGAGTAGAGCAGCTGGAGGTTAACTACCTCGCTGATGGGTTTACTCGTGTACGGAGGTTGGTAGACATGCTTATTACTGACAGAGCTTACCGAGCGCTAAATGGCAAGCTAGGGCTTCTGTTTGTATTGCCTGTTGGAAAGTCACAAAGGTTTATCAAATGTAGGGATGTCAAAAACATGTCTGTCTATATATATATATATATATATATAGTTTTAACATTTTTGGGGAAATATTGATACACAAGCTACAGCCAAGAGACAATTAGCATACACGTTTAATGTCGACCGTTAAAGAAAAACACATTTCAGTTAAGCCTTTTATCTTGCTTTCAGAAACTCACAATGCCCACGGTTAACATTGCGAAACGACTGGTAAGGCAACACAACTACTAAAGATCATGGTTTGTGACAAGATAATGACATAGTAATGTGACATTACGACCACAACAATCTTAGAAAACTTTACTAAAATACAAGTTTAAAGTCAATGATTCCACACAATGGACTCCTGGGTGAACGTCCTGTGTTTGACCCACGCACTGCCCCTCCCACGAGACTAGGGAACGTTCTTGCTTGTTATACACATTATCTTACTGCCTAACTTTTGACTGTCAACAATATAGGCAGGAGCTCTGATAGTGAGAGGGAAGGGGCCTTTTACCGAAAGTGTCTGTGTTCAGGGGCCCATTCGCTCAGCATCCATCTATCATCATGAGAGACTGTCCTGCAAGCACAATATATCAGGGACAGGCTTACCTTGTTTTAATACATTGAATGTTTCCCTCTCAGTTAATCCTGGATAAAAATCATTTGCATTTTAAAAAATTAAATTAGCCTCTTCAGTGATTTGCGTACGGCTAAATTACCTCAAGTGTAAATCCTTTGCGTGCCTCCTGTAAAAAGGCGTGTCCGGGTGAGCAGTATTTTGACGGGGGTAAAAGGATAAACGTAAGTACAAAAAAACAGCAACTTCTCTGTGTAGGAGCTGGAAAGGCATCAGTCCAGTGGTCAGCTAGCTGGGTCAGATGCCAAGCCAAATGAGAGTTAAACTACTGTTTTAAGAGTTTATTCTGCTAGCAGACAAGGCTGAGCCACGGGGTGTCAGGGCTTTCCTCAGAAATTCCTCAGAATAGTCCAGAACACTAAATTGACCAGTCGTCATTGACACAATGCTCCAAATACAACACATTATCAGCTGCAGAAGATCCATAACTGTACAGAAACCTCATCTGCTTATCCATCATTTGTGCTATTTTTTCCTCTCTTGTTTACAGCATTGACATATGATGTAAAAATATTTCTAGAAAACGCTCAGGGTTATTAGATAAATACCTTATTTCAAGGATCTTTGAGTTGATATATGAAACCCATCTAACAATGTGTTATGGAGACTTTTAGGGCTAGTATAAGGGAGGAAAGAACTTACGAGGAACTTGAGCAAAGCTCCTGTGATTTTACAAAACTTGTTCTCAAGCTCACTTTTCATCCCGTTGTATCTTGTAATCCACACAACTTGTGGTTATACAGGGACTATTTCCTGGTGTCGTGAAAAATGTGTCTACCTGGAGTGTGTTCAATATGACTTTTACTTGAAAATTACTCGGCGCACTTTCCAAGATCTGAAGAGAACTCACACAATGTATAGTGGTGCAGAATTGTTTATGGCTAAAAATAAATGAATACATAAATGTGACTATTGAAGCTATATTAAAAAAAACATTTACAATTAACTCTGTGATGAAACAAAGCCTTACTGCACCTTTGTTTGGCGAAGCTGATAACCAGAACCAGAACGTTCTGCTCAACGTTACATCTGATTCATTGCCTCGGTTCTCGAGCCAGACTCGCCTCTCGCTCCTTTCTCTGACACGCGATGGATCTGTTAGCTCAATTTGGAGCGATGGCAGAAACGCTCCCTGCACTTAATTAGTCCTCCACAACTCCATGCTCGGCTCAGGCAGCCCTTCATCTTCATCCGGACCCTTTGAAGGCTGCACGGTCATAACGGGTGTTTCCTGATTGACTCGAGCAGACCAGCTGAGCTGGTTGAGAACTGAAGAGGGGTGGAATTCACAGCAAACACATTTTAAATGAGATGGGCCCTGTGCACTGTCCCCGAGCCAAAGGAGGGTCATAATTGGTTGAGCAGGAGGAAGAAGAAGATGGGCATCAGGTTGTGACATAAGCTCCACATGGTGAGGTTGTCAAGAGGGTGATGCTACACTTATTCTTCTTCAGTGATTTTTTTTAAACCTCATTCATGGAAGTATTTTAAGCAGCTGGATTTCATCAGAACCAATCAGATTTGGATATTGCTCTGGATGACACGTTAAGACCGTGGTCGGAGGGCTTCCACATAACATCTGTTTTGAGATGAGGTCAGAAGGACTTTGACAGGCGGTTGCTGCTACCAGCTGCCCGACTGCCCTGAACCTGTTTCAGAGGGGAACAGGTCATGAGCAGGTTGCATTGGAGGTTTAGAGAACATTACAGGTGACTAAATGAGGTCAATTATATAAAAGCAAAACACATAGATGCATTCATGTTACATGGTATAGTTTCACAGAATAAAGTTGGGCCCTACAAGTAAAATGATTTATTAGATTATTTAGCATGGAGGCGAGGAGCGCCAGCAAATTCTGTGTTCCGTGCAGTCGTGTAAATTACCAGTAAATAAATATAAATATTGTATATTATTTACTTGATGCCATTTACTCTTAAAATTGCTTTGATAATTACATTTGAACGTTAAATCACGTTCATCCTGCCTCCCGCTGAAGCCGGCGTTTACCCATCATCACAGGATCCAACACAGAGAGCACCCAGCACCGCCTCCATGCTGTATCTCTTTGCTCTTTCTAATGACTTTGCATTCACAACATGGGGGTATGGACATTTTTTCTTCTTTGCCACTTAAAACGTCAACGTGGTTGTTTATTAATGATTGTAATAGCTGAGCTGCTTTAAACTTCACATCTTAACTAATGAGGGCAGAAGAAGTTTCTGACTTTGAGTTGATAGAGGAGATTGTGTAAAAATAGAAATTAGGTAAATCAGCAATAAAGCCACGGCATGAATAACCATTTTGAGCTCTATATTAAAAGCTTGTGTCCATTCGCGGAAAAGTGTAAACATCTTTAACGTTTTCATGGATGAATGACAATTACAAAATGCATGTTTGCATAAGTACAGGCTATTTGCCATCTCCAAGTCAATATTTAGATTCACCTTACGCACCAGTTCCAGCCTTGAGTCTGTGTGGATAAGACTTTATCAGCTTTGCTGCATTTCTCCCTCTCCTGTTCTTCTTTTACATAAATGCGTGAGCTCTGCCAGGTTGCATGGGGACTCGGCTGCTCCAGCACATTAACACTGACAGATGTGCCTGTGCTTTCTTCTTCATCTTCGTCACCTTGTCTGCATCTGAACTGTCCAGGCACAGGTACTATTTAAACCAATCACAACCCAACACGGGGGATCTGTGACTTCTAGAACCATCAGCGTTTGGTGTGTTTCCCGCTGAAGAGGGTTTGGACACCATATGTATATGTGTATATATATATATATATATATATATATATATATATATATATATATATATATATATATATATACATATATATGCACTCTGTATATATACTCTGTATATATGTACTGTATATACTGTATACACAGTATATATGTGTGTATATATATATAGAGTATATAAATATATATATATATATATATATACATACATACACACTGTATACATGTATATAAATATACATACGGACATATCTCCCCTTCTCCTATATATATATATATATATACACACTGTATACATGTATATAAATATACATACGGACATATCTCCCCTTCTCCTATATATATATATATATATATATATATATATATATATATATATATATATATTTCCCTTTGACATAAAATGTATTTTCCTTTTTTGATTGAATGACTATAGTGATTTCGTAATTAGTTTGAGAGATTATTGTACATTATTTGTGTTTATCCTTCAACATTTTAAGACTCATAGTCTGTTTCATGATAATAATACTTGTTCTGGCTTTCATTTATTCCATTGTCAGTTTAAGGACCCTGTCACGCTTCTATTTGAATGCCATCATTTGTATTCCGGTGGTTTCTATGTGCATACCGCCGTTCGCTCGTCGGCTGCATGCAGTTGCTGCAGGTGTCAGTGTGACTGTAGCCGGTAGGAGGGACTTGATGCTCCAACTTCTCATTCGGCGCCTCTCCGCTCTCTCCAGCCAGTCGTCCTGGTCCTGCTCGGAGAGAGACGACGGCAGCAGCAGCGGAAACAACACGGCATTCCGGGGGGACACGCCATGCATCTTGGGCTGAACGGACGACCGGAGCCTGGCGCTATTTCGCTTCCATATTTGTGATTTTGGATAAAACATTTTTTGGTGTCCTTTTTTTCCTTCTTCTTTTTTTTTCTTCTTCGTTTTTTTTCTTGCCTCCCCTCACCCCCCTCTCTCCTTTTCATCCAATCTCTGACGCGCAAGGACACTACAGCATCCATCCACGGCAGATACCGCTCACATAGAGCCTCCTCTGTACAGACGCACCACCACCATCCGCCTTCCTATCTACCTTCTTTCCTTCCTTTTCTCCCACGCTCCTCTCTCCTATTTTCGGCATCTATAACCCAGAGGACATCGGGACCTCTTCTCCAACCCCCCCACCCCCCTATTTCAACCCGGAGACATGGATCTATGGTTTCATTCGATCCGGATTTGCTGGTGGAGGGTTTTGTTCCTGATGAGTGTTTTCCAGGACTATCTGAGCTCCATGCTGGACTGCCCGCCGACCTGCAGCTGCTCTCAAATAGAGATCTATTGCAATAAGTCCGACAACGGCAGGTTTTTCCCTTTACTCGCACTGCAAGACACTGGAAGCAATGGGACCAGTGTTGACATAGCAGAGTTATTCAAAAACATCTCCTCTATGTAAGTAGATGCGGCATTACGCCGTGCGCTTTTTTTCTCTCTTTTTTTCAATCCTTTTTTTTGCATTAATTGATCATTTCCTTAGCGAGGCTGTCTGTT